>JBBPBX010041444.1:0-28861 GCA_038048925.1 Garcialebias charrua
ATCACGTTATGTCATGAAAACTCTCCACTGAGACGCACAGACCCGTTTCTTCATATCATCTATTAAATAAACAAAGATCTATGTTCTACCAAACATCCAAGTTCCTCTGTGCTTACAGTAATTATGGTAATAAACTCGTGCGCAAAGTTAATATTTTCACTCAGGATGGATGGAAACCATACCATACCATACCATACCATTTTATTTATAAAGCACTTTAAACAGGAACAAGTCCACCAAAGTGCTGGACAAACAAACAGAACCGGAAAAGCCGGTTGCGCACCAAAGCAGGGTGCGCGCACACACAAATACCGACACACAACAATCACTCGTTCTTTGCGTGATGAACACATTTTATTACTATTCTTACTTAGGATTTACTTTCCCCACCCATATTATATTAAATTCATTATTTTCCTGAATCTAGAAATGATTTCTGATCGCGCAGGGATCAAACAAACATGTCCTTCACACATGCAGGAAGTAATTTGCATCTGTTTAACATATGTAAATGAAGGCGTGTCAGGGGAGGTGTCTCACGTGCGCTCAGTTCCACGTTAATTGTGATGTACAAAAGGAATGTGCGTGGATACCGGCATATGCACAGTTTGATACATCTGGATTTTTTTGTGCGTACGCAGATTTCTGGATTTGACCGTGCGGCACTTTTCAGTAAGAAATCCACGCAAGTCTTTGTACATGAGGCCCCTGGTCTGTAGAGGTAAACATCTCTGACTCAGAAAAGACCATCACATTTCAGATGTTTTATTTTTTATTTTGTTTTATTTTTTTTAAACGGAAGTTTTACATTTTGATATTTGTCATACCTTTTGAATGGCACGTTTACATATGCATTGTGCTTGTTAGCACTGCTGTTTTACTTTTTCATTAAAAATGAGTGTCAAAAAGATCTCTAATGTCATTATTGAAAGATAAAAATTAATACAGGTTAAATCTCAGGTCTTAGAGTAATCCGAAAGTAATGTAACTAAGTTACTTTCAGAACTGAGTAACTAAGTAGTGTAATATGTTACTTTTTAAAAAAGTAACTTGTAATGTGTAACAAATTACTTATTTTGGGTAACTACCCCAACACTGGTCTATAATTGTTGAACACACATTTATCACCATTTTTAAAAAGAGGAACTACCTTAGCTACTTTCATATTATCTGGAAATATTCCTGTTGAAAATGATAAATTACATATGTATGTAAACGGCTCAATAACATGGCTCATTATGTCCTTTACAAACATCATATCCATGTCCACCCAGTCTTTTGATCTCTTGTCTGTAAGATTTTTTACTACATTCATTATTTCCTCTTTGTTAGTTCCATTTAGAAAAATACTATTTGCACAACCTGTAATTGAATGGATCACATTATTATCTACTTTTGGTATTTTAGCTGCAAGGCTTGATCCAACATTCACAAAATATTGATTAAATCCATTTACAATTTCATTTTCATCATGAATTTCATCGTTGTCTTTTACAAAATATTTTGAAAAATCATGAAAAAGCGCGTCTGCAGCCTCAATAAACGCTTCTTTCATAACTTCTCCAACGCTGAAAGATTTCTTATGTTGAGCCAGGATGCGGCTAACACGGTAGGAAGCTATCGTAGCAGATTTACCTTTTGTTCTGGGCCAAGTGAAAATCGACTGCTGGGCTGCAAGCTTGTTTTTTATCTCCCGCACTTTCTGAGTCCGTAAAGAACTTTTAGGAGGGAAATCTGTCTCAAATCATTTGCGCATCGTCTTGAAATGCCGCTCCAAGTTACACTTTTTGGGTAAGGCAACGCTCGAATTACAGATGAGGCAAATAGACTTCGAATTAGAATAAACAGGATGTAAGGATACTTTTCTTCTGAGAGCAGACTCCAGAACTCTCCATCCACGCCAGGTGATGCTCGAATTACAGATGAGGCAAATAGACTTTGAATTAGAATAAACAAAAAAAATACTCCTCCTCCCACTCTGTGTGAAAATAAGTTTTTGTTTGCTTGTTCGCTAGTTTTCCATCCATGTTTCTGTGCACCGACAGCTCCACTGCTGAACCTAAAGTCTCGTAAGAGTGCTGTGTCACCGCACCCAAAACTCACGAGACTATGTCTGTGAGAATACAAGATGGGGAGGGCTGAGGAAAGCGTTGCTGCACATTGGAATATCATCATTCCTCCCACCCCCCACCTCCACCACTTCTGCCAGAGTTAGAATGAAGCTTAGCAGCGGACATTTCACCTTGTTAACAGCTGAGAGCCGGCTAGTCAGCTGTTAGAGCAATGTTGCGCTTCGCGGGCGACTGGGAACCAGCTGGCGGGCGACCGGTCGCTCGCGGGCGACTGGTTGGGCACACCTGCCTTATATAGTAGATAGATCACTTTGACTTGGTAATTTTAAAAGGATCTCCATGCTGAATAGGAGTGGGCACCACTGGTTTAAGCTGAATATAACTCACTGGGTTGTACCCATACTGTTTGCTAAGCTCATTTAGCTGTGGCTGCCATCTTGAATTGTGTTGATGCCAAAAGGGATTTAGATAGCTCTTGTGAAAGGTCTTGTGAAATTCACTGACAGATTTTGATGGTGTAAACTTGTACAATCTGCTTAGATCAGAAACTCATATTTTTGTTAGTTTTATTATGATTGTTACCCTCATGCACGAACCATTCGTACGCACAGATTTGTTCTTACACTGTGCGTACGAGTGATTTAGGATCATTTGTGGCATTCAACAATGTTTTCGTATCCTACGATTTTCTTCAGATACGAACAAAATTTACGAGTGGTCCGGACCTGTCGTATAATTTAGGAGCGTCAGTCAGCTGTCATCCAGACGGATCTTCTGCACGAATAACTTCATATTTCGTTATTTAGAAAATATTTTGGGTTTAAAAAAATCACGCACCATAATTATTCTTGACAATAGGTTATTCTGTTTGAATTAGAATTATAATTTTAAGTTTAATTTGTCTGGTGTGTCGCGCAGGCCGTGCGCTCCCCTTGGTCATCAAAGCCGCTCCTCATATTAACACCCAGGTACATAAAATCCCCACACCGCCGCAGAACAAGTACGAATTAAGACTGATCTTGTGCCAAACACCATCGGAGCAATTGATTATTATATCTGATTCGAAATATAACCTGCAGAATGTGGTTGCGCCCTGACCAGGAGGTGCGCGATGAGCAGGAGGTGCGCGCATCATTTGTGCTGCAAAACATGTTGGCACGCATCTTGCAGCGTGGCATTTATTGTCCATCCATCTCCTGACCACCTCCTGTCATGTTGGCACGCGTCTTGACCACCAGCGGTGCGCCACGGCTCTTCTGAATAAGTGAAACTACACAGTTGTTTACACTAACATTAAAAATATTTGACCATCCGACACCTGCGGGGGGGGTGGGGGGTAGCCACAGCGCGACTGAGAGCAGATCTCCGAATGCGTGAAGTTCCTCCTTTTACTTCATGAGTTTGAATGAATGGACACTTCCTGCTGTCTGACAGCAGGAAGCTGTGGCCTTATATGGTGTTTTGAGGGGTGGGAATTATGTAAATAACCTTCACGCGTGCACGCGCAGCTGTTTAGGACAGGTGGGATTCATTAAATATACGCACTGCATTTACACACGTTTCCTCATGATAGAAGACTTTGTTGGATCTGACGTGGCATGTTCGTACGAACGCTTCGTACGAACAAAAGTAGGAGAAATTTAGGATAAAAATACGAACATTTTCGTGCATGAGGGCCAATGTGTCAATGATTGCCTGGTTTTAAACAGAAACACACCAAGGCACACTTCTTTAATTTTACATGTTGTGCAATGTTACGACCCGAGGGGTCAAGTAACATGAAGGGACACGAGATCAGAAATGAGGGTTTAAAAAAAAGTTTTTATTTTAAGCTCTCCAGCTGCGCCTTCCTGGCTGTGCCGCCTCCAACAGCCCTGAGAGAAAAAAAAGGAGAGTCCAAAACCCTCAGCTTCCCCGTGTCCTTCTCCATCCATCCATCCATCCATTTTCGTCCGCTTATCCGGGGTCGGGTCGCGGGGGTAGCAGCCTAAGTAGGGAGGCCCAGACTTCCCTCTCCCCAGCCACTTGGAGCAGCTCCTCTGGGGGAATCCCAAGGCGTTCCCAGGCCAGCCGAGAAACATAGTCCCTCCAGCGTGTCCTGGGTCTTCCTCTGGGTCTCCTCCCGGTGGGACATGCCCGGAACACCTCACCAGGGAGGCGTCCAGGAGGCATCCTAACCAGATGCCCGAGCCACCTCAACTGGCTCCTCTCGATGTGGAGAAGCAGCGGCTTTACTCCGATCCCTCCCGGATGACTGAGCGTGTCCTTCTCAAAGTAATAAAATTAAAGTGGCCAGGTCGAATCCAGCTTCAGGACGGTTACTAAACAAAAACAAACTCTAAGTCCGGCGGGACGCTCACGCCTCCCGTCTTCAGCACCCCGGTTGGGCGTGCCCCGCATCCAACAGCGACATCAGGTCACAGCTCTTTCTTCTTACAGCAACGACATCAGGTCACAGCTCTTTCTTCTCACACCGACAGCAGGTCACAGCTTCTTCTTCTTACACCAATGACATCAGGTCACAGCTCTTTCTTCTTACAGCAACGACATCAGATCACAGCTCTTTCTTCTTACAGCAACGACAGCAGGTCACAGCTTCTTCTTCTCACACCAACTACATCAGGTCACAGCTCTTTCTTCTCACACCGAAATCAGGTCACAGCTCCTTCTTCTTACAGCAACCACAGGTCACAGCTTCTTCTTCTCACACCAACGACAACAGGTCACAGCTTCTTCTTCTCACACCAACGACAGCAGGTCACAGCTTCTTCTAGTTACAGCAACAAAAGCAGGTCACAGCTTCTTCTTCTCACACCAACGACAGCAAGTCACAGCTTCTTCTTCTTACAGCAACGACAGCAGGTCACAGCTCCTTCTTCTCATAGCAACGACAGTAGGTCACAGCTTCTTCTTCTTACAGCAACGACAACAGGTCACAGCTTCTTCTTCTCACACCAACGACAGCAAGTCACAGCTTCTTCTTCTTACAGCAACAACAGCAGGTCACAGCTTCTTCTTCTCACACTAACGACAGCAGATCACAGCTTCTTCTTCTCACACCAACGACAGCAGGTCACAGCTTCTTCTTCTCACACCAACGACAGTAGGTCACAGCTTCTTCTTCTCACACCAACGACAGCAGGTCACAGCTTCTTCTTCTCACACCAACGTCAGCAGGTCACAGCTTTTTCCTCTCACACCAACGACAGCAGGTCACAGCTTCTTCTTCCCACAACAATATTGGCAGATCACAGTTTCTTCTTCTTACAACAACATCGGCATCATCACTTGGCGACTGCTTTTGGCTTCAACATTCGGACATTATTCTTTATCATTCAGACATTCCTCAGCTGCTACATTCAATCTCCTTTCGGCCACGGCTCCCAGCTGCTCCTGCTTCGGACTTCTTCCTCATTAGACTCCTGATGCTTGGACCTCTTCTTTCTGCGTCTGCTGCTTGGACCTCTTATAAGATGGGGCAATCATGTCACCTACAGCGTGCCTTAATTAACCCACAGCTGCAGTCAATTAGCCTCCAAAACCTTTAAACACCTCATCCCTCTGACCTGAAAAAAATTACATCCCCATGGGATTTAACATCCAGCTTTTTACTTAACTTGCTCATGTTTCCCTCTCAGATTTTACTTCTGTGAGAAATCTGAACATCAATGAACAGAATCTGTGAGGATCTGAGTGTGGACACACTATAAAATATTTTTCTCAGAACTAGAAGCAGTTTCAGGTTTAGGAAGTACCACCCTGCAAAGTGGTATTTCCACAGACAAATACACACAAACAAACAAACACATGCAGATTGTTTGTGACATTATTTGGCATGAAAAAGGTCTGAGTCCATCCTGTCCACAAGTTATTACAGGTACTGAGCTGAATGCACTTATTGTAAAAATATTCTTTAACTGCCGGCTCCTTGGTGTGGGAACATTATGTTAATGTTGACCTGGGACACTGTACATGTTTGATACTCTGAAGATAATCATCAGCAGGTCTGATGGTGCCCAGGGATTTTCAAGTATCACAGTAGCAGGACTAAGCACAATCTGAGAATTAATGTAGGAGCTAACAGTAACGTAACGAGACATCATTTATTTATTATGTGTGGTTCATGCAATACTGTATTATCCAATTATGGGTACCACTTTCCAATAAGGCTCCCCTTATAGATAGCTAATAGATATGGATAATAATAATAATAATAATAATATATGGATATACTGTAGATATGTTATTAATTCCGATATAAACACTTTATAAATCTTTAATAATTGTTTTATTATGTGTTAATTAAGGGTGACAGAGAGACAAATATGACCAGTTTCTTGCCAAATAGTGAACCAAACCTGCCCCCTATATATTTCATCTAGAGTTGTTATACTAAACATTTCAGACTAAGTTACTACCTTGTAAGCACAATAAGCACTTGTAAACCCAATTCTTTTAGGATATAATATTAGTTGTAGATACTTAATACAGTGGTAAAGTATACTATTATATGCTAAATAAATGGGTTTACAAATGCTTATTGTGCTGACAAGGTAGTCTGAAATGTTTAACAACTCTAGATTTGGCTCAATATTTGACAAGAAACAGGCCAGTTTTGTCTCTCTGTCACCATTAATTAATGCATAATAAGTAGCTATTAATGATTTATAAAGTGTTTATAGAGGAATTAATAGCCTAGCTATAAATTATTTATTAGCCATCTATAAGGGAAGCTTTATTGTAAAGTGGTACCCAATTACCGGTATGTACCCATAGTAGACTGGACTGCTGGGAGGAATTTTTTATTTTATTTTTGTATTTCAAAAGTAGTTTGCCCCCAAACAGATTCTAGTACTAAACCAGAGCCTCAGCTCCATTAGCACTTGCTTTAACCAAGAGGTGAAGGTGGGCTCATAGAGACCAACTGTCACAATCTGTTTTGTTTTTTGTTTTTTTGGGGGGTGGGGTTGATTTGGGATAGTTTTTGTGTTTTTGTCTTGTTTCTGTTTCCTTTGGTTCATTGTTTTTCCCCATTGTTAGTTTTCCTCTGCACCACCAGTCACTTCTCATTTAATTTCTGCTCTTCAGTTCTGCCATGCCCAGTCACACCTGTTCCTGGTTTCATTAGTCAGGTAGTCAACCACTCTTCTCATCAGCTGCATTCAATACTACCCTTCTGTTTGTCACTGTCTACCAGTTGAGCTTTATGCATTATAGACGCTTAACATCCAGTCCTCCTCCCTGTGTATCTCCTCCCTCCAGAAATTCTGCTTGTCAGAGGATTCACAAACATCATTTCAATTCAATTCAGTTTATTTATATGGTGCCAAATCACAACAATGTTGTCTGAGGGCACTTTACAGGAACATTCACATTCATAGAAAAGCTAATTAGTAAAGTTCTCTAAGGAATTCAGCAGACAAGTTGAATCCTGGCTTCGTTGCAGTCTTCCATCCTGAGTGGCAACAGTGGAAAGGAAAACCTCCATTTTAACAGGAAGAAACCTCCAGCAGAACCAGGCTCAGGACAAGCAGTCATCTCCTTTGACTGGGCAGAAAGGCTCTAGAGACAAGCAAACACAGAATGGCAGGTCCAGATGTAGGTGCAGGTGTACCTAAAAGACAAAAAAAAACACAAGTTAAGGATAGAATAAATAATTACAAATACAAAACAGGTTGAGCAGAGTAAAGACAGTAGCAGAATGAAAAAGTGTGGTCAGTTTGTCCTCCAGCAGTCTGATAGCAGCACAACTAAGGGACAGCTCAGGAAACCCAAGCCGACCCTAACTATAGGATTGATCAAAAAGGAAAGTCTTAAGCCTTGTTTTAAAACTGGATACTGTGTCAGCCTCACAGACAGAGCATCAGCAGTTGTTTAAAACCTTGTTTAAAATGTAGACATTATATTAAGCCTTTGAATAATGACACAAACCCAGTGATCTGTGGAGATAATGTGCCTCTTTGTTCTGTGATCTGTCGAAACTCAGAATACAGTTCGTGGAGGATCAATTATTTACTGGAAGCTATTTTTATTGTGATGTAATGACATGACTTGGACCTGGCTTTCTGGATGGACTAAGCCAAATAGGTTCTAAATAGTATTCTTTGAAGTGATCGTTCAAAGGACCTGACACAACTTTTTTTTTCTACCTGGATTACTGAGCAGGCAGCACGGTGGCACAGTTGGTACAGCTGCTGCTTCTCAGCAAGCAGGTCCCCAGTTCAAATCCCAGCAGGGGGCGTTTCTGGGTGGAGTTTGTATGTTCTCTCCAAACATGCGTGGGTTTTCTACTCCGGTTTCCTCCCACAGACCAAAAATATGCATGTTAGACTGATTAATGACTAAATTGTCTGTAGGTGTGAGTGAGAGAGTGAATGGTTGTTTGTCTCTATCTGTCCCTGTTATGGACTGGAGACATGTCCAGGTGGCCCCCACCTCTTGCACAGGGATAGCTGGATATGAGCACCAGTGACACTCGTAACCCAAAAAGGAAGAAGCGGGTAAAGATAATGGATGGATAGATGGATTACTGAGCATGCATCATGGTTCTTTGAAGTAATGTTCGGTTAAATAGTTATTATATATATAAATAATTTATTATACTTATTATGGGTATAGGGCCGAGATGGGGTAGAGGCAGGGCAGCCGACTCGAGACCTGAAGGCCCCAGGTTCAAGCCCCAGCCATTCCCACATGTCGTGGTGTCACTGAGCAAGACACCCAATCCCTTATTATTCCCCAGGTGCTTACATAGCTGCCCACTGCCCCACCTGGGTGTATCCCAGGTGTGATGGGTTAAATGTAGAGAAACAATTTCACCAATGTATGGTAACATACAGGTAGTCCCCGATTTACGAGCGAGATCCGTTACAACGAGGCGCTCGTAAACCGGAAATCTCGTAATTTGGAACGGCCGCCATTTCTCTCGTAAATCCGGAAATCCGCTCGTAAATTGGAACGGTTTTCGCTAGCGCGACTAAAAACACTCTATTTTCATCTAAAAACTACTTTTGAGTGCATAAAAATGATCGGAAACGTGTGTTTATATGCTTAACTAACTAACTGTAGTGAAAAAACACATGAAAACTCAGTATTTTTTTCGTTTTTTCCAAAAATTCGCAGCTCGTAAGTCTGGAACCTCGCAGATCAGAGCGCTCGTAAATCGGGGACTACCTGTACAATGATGACAACACATAGCACTTTACTTTATTATCTTGGTGCGGGGCCCCTGGCTGTACCGTGAAATTCTGTCCATAAAATTTATGGACAGAATCATGACAACGGGCAGCCCAGGCAGTGTCCAACTCCAACCCTGAATGGGTTTGACTTACTACCGGCAATGTGAACCAAGCTCTCGCACCGCTTGTATAGGGACCAAACAGCCCGTAACAATGGGTCCCCAATCCCATACTCACAAAGCACCCCCCACAGTGTACCTCGAGGAACACTGTCAAATTCCTTTTCCAAGTCCACAAAATACATGTAGACTGGATGAGCAAACTCCCATGACCCCTCGAGGATGCTAGTGAGGATAATGAGCTGGTCCAGTATTCCACAACCAGAAAGGAACCCACATTGTTCCTCCTGGAACTGAGGTTTGACCAACGACCTGACACGCTTCTCCAGTACCCCTGAATAGACCTTACCAGGGAGACTAAGAAGATTGATGCCCCTATAATTGGAGCACACCCTCCGGTCCCCCTTTTGGAAGAGGGGGACCACCACCCCAGTCTGCCAATCCAGTGGCACTGCCCCAATGTTAATGGTAAATGGACTGTACTTATACAGTTTCTTCTTATCTTATCAAGACACTCAAAGCACTTTATAATACAATCTGTACCCTCATTTACCCTTTCATAAAGCACACTACTAGATCTTAAAGCTAATTGAACAAATCATTCTAAAGAGACGAATCAGAGCTTTAGATCACACTTATATGGGACACACATAGGAGGCAATGGGGGGTTCAGTGTCTTGCCCAGGGACACTTCGACATGTGACTGCTGGTAGATTTGAACCCCCAACTCTTGCAATGGAGGATGACCACTCTAACCACTCAGCCACAGCTGCCCACAACATTGCAAAGACATGTCAACCAAGACAGCCTCACAATATCCAGAGTCTTAAGGAATTCAGGGCAAATCTCATCCACTCCCAGAGCCCTGCCACCATGCAGCTTTTTATCTCGGTGACCTCAGCCACAGTTATGGACAGACCAACCCCGAAGTCCCCTGACTCAGCTTCCTCCATGGAAGACATGCTGGTGGGACTGAGAAGGTTTGAGAAGTATTCCTTCCACCTCCCGACAACATCACTGGTCGAGGTCAACAGCACCCACCTTCACTTAACGTTAGTAAAGTGCTGCTTTCCTCTCCTCAGCCGCCTGATGGTTTTCCAGAATCTCCTCAGAGCCAACCAAGAGTCTCTATCCAAATCCTCACAGAACTCCTCCCACATCCAAGCTTTTGCCTCAGGACTGCTTGGCACTCCGGTACTCTTCAGCTGTCTCTGGAGTCCCACCAGCCAACGAGGCCTGATAGGACTCCTTCTTCAGCTTGACAGCCTCCCTGACCCGGGGTGTCCACCACTCAAAACTGTCTCATACTTTGGTGAAAATATTAATAAAGATGTCCCCACTAATTGTGATTTTTTTTTCTGAATATGATGGACTCAAGAAAAAAAACTGAACTATCATGTGGCAGTTTAATATACTCTTTTTTTTTTCATTCAACCTTTATTTATTCATTCATTCAACTTTTATTTAAACAGATGTCACATTGAGCCTCAAAGACTCATTTACAAGTGAGATCTGTTGGACAGACAATAAAAGTGGTGAAAAAGGACACATAGGGTTTGGAGACAAAAAAAAAATCCTCTGTTTGAAGGTCAAAAATGTGATAATGAAAAAAAGTCTCGCACACAAGCACATAGTGACGCCGACACTACGATTCAAAGGTGGTTGAGCAGCCAACTCATAGATCTGTGCACACTCATGGGGAGGGGGTGCTACCGAGGACGGCCAGAGGCCTGAAATGATGACAGAATGTTTATTCAGCTGTGCTCCTCAGAAAAGTCTGTGGAGTGGAATTCCTCAGTAGCAGGTTTGGGAGGGGGGTGAGAGCATCAAGTTTACAAAACTTCTCAGGCGTGTTGAGATAACAAGGCCTATCTAAGGTTTTGGGAACAGGCAGAACTTTAATGACATCTACCTTCAGTCTGTGCCAGTCCACTCGCTTCCAAAATGTCCAAATTAAAATGACCACACCAATGGAACGTGTCTTAGAAAATCCCCGAGATCTAATCCATTCAGCCAAAAGTCTGGGTTTTCGAGACATGAACCAAGCCATCATGTAAGGCAGGCAGCCTGACCAGGTCCAGATTTGCTGCCGACGTCTTCCTTTTGTGTTGATAGACCAGGAACCAGCCAAATCCAAAAAGCAGGAACCAGTTATCATAAATCCAATTAAATATGCGTCCTTAAGATCCACAGATGACAGCAGAGATAGACACATCATCAAGTCTTCCAAGTCGATGAGATATCCAGCTGTGTGTGCATGCCAACAGGGCAAATCGTCTCACCTACAGCCTGTCTTCTTTTTGAAGAAAGGTTATAAGTTGTGTTGAGGGACCAACTGACCAAATTGAAGTCTGTAGTTATGATTCTGAAGATTTTGTAGAAGAGAGGCTCTCAGACAGTTTCACAGACAAGACAAAACAAAAGCAAAGCGGAGACTGAGAGGAGACGTCCGCCCTTGAGAAGAGCAAGTGTTGGTTTATACATTTATTTAGAAGCTTATTTGTTTATTTATTTATTTATTTTGTCTTTCCGCTGCTCTTTTCTTCAAGGGTTGCCACAGCAAACAAAGTCACATGAAGACTTGGCAATTATTTTTAATGACCAATTCTTCTAAATGTAATTAAATAAATAAATAAATTTATTTATTGAGGTTAGTCTCATTGAGCCATGAGGACTCATTTACTCTATATCAGGTCACAAGTTGATCAGAGCACTAAAGTCTTAGGAAGTTGTGGTGGAAGGGAAATTAAAACCAGTGTATAAACTGTATCTACATGAACCCCAGAACCAGTCAGCTGAAAAGAGATTTCATTTTTCATGTATTTATCAAAAATGTTAGCTTGATTCACACTTCAAACTACAACATTGCCTCTGTTCATTAGCTTTTACTCATTCATGCACAGCTTTGGAGAGGAGAGTCTGTCAGATAGTTGAACCTCAGATTCAAGAGGAGCAGTGTGATTTTTGTACTGATTGCGGAACACTGGACCAGCTCTACACCCTCAGCAGGGTCCTGGAGGGTGTGTGTTAGTTTGCCCAACCAGTCTACATGTGCTTTGTGGACTTGGAAAAGGCATTCGACTGTATCCCTTGGGGAACCCTGTGGGGGGTACTCCAGGAGAATGGGGTACCAGGTCCTTTATTGCAGGCTGTTAGGTCCCTGTACAACCGGTGTCAGAGCTTGGTCTGCATTGCCGGCAGTGAGTCAGGCTCGTTCCTAGTGAGAGTTGGACTCCGCCAAGGTTGCCCTTTGTTACCGATTCTGTTCATAACTTTTATTGACAAAATTTCTAGGCACAGCCAAGGTGTTGAGGGGATCCGTTTTTGGGGCCTTAGGATCGTGTTTCTGCTTCTTGCTGATGATGTGGTCCTATTGGCTTCATCAGGTCGTGATCTACAGCTTTAGCTGGAACGGTTCGCAACTGAATGTGACGCGGCCAGGATGAGGATCAGTTCCTCCCAATCTAAGGCCATGGTCTTGAGCTGGAAAAGGGTAGAGTGCCCTCTACAGGTCGGGGAGGAGGTCCTGCCTCAAGTAGAGGAGTTTAAGTGTCTTGGGGTCTTGTTCACAAATGAGGGGAAAATGGAGCAAGAGATCGATAGACGGATAGGTGTAGCATCGGCAATGAAGCGGGCGCTGTCGTGGGGAAGAGAGAGCTGAGTCAAAAGGCAGAGCTCTCAATTTACCGGTCGATCTACATTCCTACCTTCATCTATGGTCATGAGCTTTGGGTTGTGACTGAAAGAACGAGATCTTGGATACAAGCGGCCGAAAAGAGTTTTCTCCGCAGGGTTTCTGGGCTCTCCTTTAGAGATAGGATGAGAAGCTCGGTCATCCGGGAGGGACTCAGAGTAGAACCACTGCTTCTCCACGTTGAGAGGAGCCAGTTGCGGTGGCGCAGGCATCTAGTTAGGATTCCTCCTGGACGCCTCCCTGGTGAAGTGTTACAGACACGTGACACACGTCCCACCAGAAGGAGACCCAGAGAAAGGCCCAGGACACGCTGGAGGGACTATGTTTCTCGGCTGGCCTGGGAGCGCCTTGGAATTGCCTCAGAGGAGCTGGCCCAAGTGGCTGGGGAGAGGGAAGTCTGGACCTCCCTACTTATGCCCCCTTTCCATTTGTACCTTTAGTACCAGTACAGCATGGTTCGGCTTGGTACAGTACACATTGTGTTTCCATTGTGCTTTCAGTACCGGTTCTAGTGGGCGGGGTTCAAATTGATCTCACGTGCCTCACTAGCTAGTGGTGGTGAGATGCTGAAACAGGTTTCAGTACAGGGTGAGAATTTATTTAGAAGTTTCTGGTAAATAAATAAAAATTCAGATTATTAAAATGATAATTTTTTTCATTCATTCATTCAACCTTTATTTAGAGAGATAAATCACATTGACCCTTGGAGACTCATTTACAAGTGAGATCTGTGTAGACAGACAAAAGTAGTAGTGAAACTGAACATGTAGGAAATTGTAGGTAAAAACAAAATCCTATCAAACTCTTTCTTCTTGGCTGAGAAGAAAGACCCTGATAATGAAAAAAACGCCCGGCACAGACAAACACATGGTAACGTAGAACATTCAGCAGAGGGGGACAGACGACAAGAGCAGTGAGAATATCCAAGGACGCTCCCTGAGGCACTGTAAGAGTTCTGATAAGGATGGATTAATCAGCAGTTCCCCCCGGTGAGATCCGTAAACATTCTCGAGCGGTGTCGGGGAATGGCCAAGGGCAATGCCAGAGAGAGTCTAAGAGTCCTGAAATGATGACAGAATGTTTATTCAGCTGATTCCCTCAGGTTGATCAATGGACTTCCTTGAAGGGAGCAGAGCGTCAGATTACAGAGCTTCCAGGTGAATTGAAATAAGGTGGCCTGCAAGTCCAGCCGAGGGAGCCAAATTCAGATAACGTTTGTTTTGGAGACAGGCAGAGTTTTACTGAATTTTATCTGCCTCGAGTCTTTGCTGGTCTCACGTAGATTCAGAAAGGTCCAAATTAAGTGGACACACCACTGATCTGTACCTGAGAATATTACCCAAGATTTGGTCCATCTTGCCAGCGGGTCCTAGGGATTGCATATGGCCTGCGATTCTCACATCCAATTTGTGATCAGTCCACTAAGAAATAAAGTCTGGGTGCACAAGACACAGCGCAAACCTTCACATTGACCTGACCAGGCCAGATTAGCTGTAGCCATCTTCTTTTTATGCTGATGAACCAACCAGACAATTACAAAAACAGGATACCTGTTATCATAAATCCAATTATATGCAATTTCGGCATCCTCGATCGACAGTAGAGATGGACACATCACATTCCACTTCCTCCAGAGACATATCCAGCTGCATACGTGTCATCCGGGCTTTTCAGCTCGCCTGAAGCTTGTCTCAAAAATTTTGTCCATTGTGTTGAGAGACCAACTGCCCAAATCCACAAAATTACGGTTCGGAAGATATGTAAAGAGAGGCTCAGAAGCAGTTTCACAGACAAGACAGAGCAGCAAAGCAAAACGGAGGAGGGAGAGGAGGGGAAAGGCGTCCGCTCTTTGCAAGAGCAAGTGGTGAAGTGTTTAATTAAACAATTAAACAAAAAAGTGTTGAATTAAACACTATATATTAGGCATGTAACGGTTGTAGTGGGTGTACCGAACCGTTTCGGTACAACACGTTCAGTTTGGTCCACCTCCGTACCGTTTCTGTTATTTTTTCACTCATTGAATGTTAAAATATGCGCCGCGGAACAAAATTTCCTGGGCGCGTTTCAGCACGGAGTTATTATCGCGTAGCACGCGCAAGCATTATTAGCCATTAGCTGCTCGCTCCGGTCTCCTGTTTGGGAACGTTATGGCTTTCTTGTTAAGACGAGCGCACATTCAAAGCTGTGTTTGTGGACGTTGTTTCATGAAGACTGGCTCTGCAGCAGCTGCGTGACGCAGCTCTCTGCAGCAGCAACACGTCTAACGTGAATGCGCTGGAAACTACGTCATCGGAATGTGAACGAAGAAACAGCAGCTGTTGCAGAAACACCGCTAAAAGCAGCTGCATTTAAACAACTTTTATCAGGTAAATCAGAGCGGTCCAGAGCAATAACACAAACTGTATGAGTTTTTAAAGATCTGAATCTACTCTGAATGTTGTTATATGCACAGGCTTTAAAGTTCTTGATCCTCGCTACGAACATCCATCACTCAAAAAGTTCAGAACTTTATGAAAAAACTAAAACTGATGTCAACAAGCCCTGGAGCTGAGCTCTGATGATGATGATGATGATGATGAGTGAGAGCTTCAACCGTTCAAGAAGAGGTATTGTTCTTTTATTATTATTATCTAAATAATCTTTTTTATTTAAAATCATAATCTTATTAACTTTTTTTTTTCATCTCTGTGTTTTATTTCCAGTCTGTGACAGAGGTAGCTGCTCTCCCACTTCAGGGACAGACATCCACCAGCGATCACCTGCAGCTAAGAAGTGTGTGCAGTGATGGCATAGTTACATTGAAAAAGTAACTTAGTTAAGTTACTGATTAGTCCTTGGGAAAAGTAACTTAGTTAAGTTACTGATTAGTCCTTGGGAAAAGTAACTTAGTTAAGTTACTGATTACTTGATTTGGAAAGTAACTAAGTTAGATTACTAAGTTACTTTATTAGTTACTTTCAGCAGCTGCTGACAAGAACTCTGTCACAATACATAAAAATTTTAAATGTAAAATAATTACTAATAAAAAATATTCAAAAAACACAATGGTCTTTCTTGACTTCATTAAACATAAATACTTGTTTTTATAAAACATAAAATTGTCTGAGTTCATTAAACATAAATACTTTTGATAAAAAAATATAAGGTAGTATTTCTTGATTTCAATATCATAAATGAAGGTTGAATGAATAAAGAAATACTTGCTTTATATAAAAAAAGTGTCTTTCTTTACTTCACTAAACAAATAATATTTTTACAACAAAGACTTATAAAATGTTTATTTTGAAAATGTGTCAAGTGAACAATACGTTTGTATAGGCCAGCTGTCACTCTTTCAGGGATGAAGATGTTCAAATCCTTGATAGAGAGGAACAATGGTTTGAGAGAGGAGTAAAGGAGGCCATCTTTGTGAAAAGAAACCATCCATCAAGAGGTGGAGGCCTCCGGGTTCAACTGTCCCCCTCTTACAATGCTGTTATTGCTAGTGTCACTCAGCCCTCTGTGAATAGCAAACAATCAGGGTGCTAATGATCCATTGTTAGGCTGATGGTCCTCCTTGATCATGTGAGGAGCTGGTTTTGGCTGTCATCAACAAACTGGTTGATCCACTGTGAGAGGGTGCTATTTATAAGACTGAGTTGAATACAGCTCCTCAGACTGAGAAGTATTTCTGATGAAATATGAAACGTTTCTACAATTTTTTTGTTGTTGTTTGTTTTGTTTATTGAATGTCCAGAGGACCAGACTTAGCTTTTTTAGATTTTTCTACCTGGATTATTGAGCATATGCATCAGGGTCTTAATCACACACTTCTTAGCTGCAGGTGGATCATGTCCTTAGTTTTTTCATAAAGTGCTGAAGTGTTGACGCTCAGTAAAGCCTGCACATCAGACGATGGAGAAACTCCTACAGTTTGTGTTATTGATCTGGACTGATTACCTGATAAAAGTTGCAGCTGCCTGCTGCCTTAGCGGTGTTCACGTTCGGATGATGTCGTTAAATCCGTTCAAGTAGACGTGTTGCTGTTGAGATCCAGTCTTGTGAAACAAAGTCCATACAGCTTTGAATTTGCGCTCCTGAAAGCTGAAACTCAGGTCGCATAGAGCAGACGTCACGTCACGGTCTTTTTTTTAATCACTCGTCCTCCTCCTCCTCAGCTGACTTCCTCAGCTCAGCTCCAGGACGCGCTGCTGGTGTCAGGTTTCACACTCACAGCAGGTGACGGAATGTCCGCATAGACTCGTCTTTTTTTTTTAAATCACTCCCCGAGACACATTGAGGAAATAAAATAAATACAGTACTACAGAAAATGACAAAAAGTAACGCACAATAATTTGGAGAAAGTAACTTTAATCAGATTACTGAATTTTGAAAAGCAACGCGTTAGATTACTAGTTACTGAAAAAAGTGGTCCGACAAGAGTAACGCGTTACTTTGTAACGCGTTACTGACATCACTGGTGATGACTGAACTGAACTCTGAACTGTTCCAGGACCTGTCCCACCAAGAAGAGGTTGTGAGTACAGTAATGAGGACAAATACAGCCACACTGCTGCTACTGAACAAAAACTTGATTAGTTAGATTGTAAACAGTCTGTTGCTACTTATTGTTCTGGTTCTGACTAGCCTGGTTGTAACCAGACCCTGTCCTTCACTTCGCTTCGTACTAGGGTCTGGCACCGCCCCATTGAAAAACGTTTCTTGCTGGAGGCGTGGCCTCTGCTGAGGAACAAAACCATTGGATCTGATTTTACCCAATCAACGTTTGCCCGTGACGTAGGTTGCGCGACGGCTGGAACCGGAAATTGCGTACGTTGTAAACAAACATCCACCGAGCGAACAAAATGGCTGTAAATGAATGCTGTAGACTTTGCGAGACAAATTTAAGAATCGCCGGAGTTATAACAAACAGCAAAATAATATTCGACAGTAAGAATGTTGATAATATATCATCTCAGCTGTCCAAGCTAGGTTTAATAATTGAAAACACACCGCAACGTTCAAACCGTGTTTGCCGTAAATGCTGCAGTATAATCACGAGGCTACAACACGATACAGAGGTTTTGCAGCAATGGAAAGTCAAAGAGACAACAACGGTTGTCCAGAGCTGTCTGGAGAAAGATGCCTCTTGCTCTACTGACAAAAGAGACCGGGAGCCTACACCATCTAAAACACCAAGAGCAGTTAAGAAGTCCAGGAGATCAACCGACTTGCCAGTGCCAAAGAGAAGCAGTAAAACAGAGGTATGTAAATTACATAAGAAATTGTTCGTCAACATCTTTTACGCTTATTTTGAGATATTTTAGCAAATATTATCAGTTAAGGACTAATCAGTAGTCATAGACCATGGCAAAATGAATGTGTGATTGGTCGGTTATAAAGAGTACCAAAACTGACACCGAAATAAAATCATAAAAATAATTGGCCCAATAAATAAATACACATGAAATTATTTATGAACATACATAGATGTATGTATGAACACACACACATTAACATCATTACTATACATTTTTCCATTTTTCTTATAGATGCATTTATGCATCTTTAAATGTCTTTATAGCTTTATAATAAATTTAATTCAATAATTTTTATTTTGTTGTGTTGTTTTTTTATATTTTTGCCTCTTCTTTTTTTCCTTTAAGTTATTAATTTCTGCGTCATTATGCAGATGAGGAGGGTCTGTGTCCTAATGCGTCAGTTTGGTTAGCATTACACTGAGTTTGAATAATGAGGCAGAAATACATGAGGTGGCATAGAAATAGTATATGTTAATTATACATATAAAGTTATAAATATATAATTTGTTGTAGCTATACAAATATAATAAATATGAAATGGTAATTGGAGCTTATTTATATAGCGCTTTCTAGCCCCCTGTGAGGAGCCCCAAAGCGCTTTACAATACCAGCCATCCACCCATTCATACACACATTCATACACCGGTAGCGGCAGACTGCCATGCAAGGCGCCTTTCCAGTCCTATTGGGAGCAACTTGGGGTTAAGTGTTTTGCCCAGGGACACAACGACACATGGTGTGGGGAACCGGGATTCAAACCTCCAACCTTCTGATTGGGGGACGACTGCCATTACAGGGGCGGCCGTGGCACAGTGGTAATGGCAGTCGACCCCCGATCGGAAGGTTGGAGGTTCGAATCCCGCATCCGCCCACCATGTGTCGTTGTGTCCCTGGGCAAGACACTTAACCCCGAGTTGCTCCCGGTAGGTCTGGATGGCGCCTTGCAAGGCAGGCTACCACTACCGGTGTATGAATGTCTGAATGAATGGGTGGATGGCTGGTATTGTAAAGCGCTTTGGGGCTCCTCACAGGGGGCTGGAAAGCGCTATATAAATAAGCTCCATTTACCATTTACCATTTACCACTACGCCACGGCCGCGTAAAGTAAATGAAAAACAAAAAGTAAAGTTCCCTCGTAAAGTAAATGGTGCACTTTAAGTGTTTATATTTATTTGGATATGTGTATTTTTCATCTTTTAAATTTAATTGGATGATTTCTGATCCTTTACATCTTTCTTCCCCAAGGAAAAGTAATAGAGCAAGATCATAGTAACAGCACTGAATGCATTCACATCTTATCTACATTCTAATCTGTATTTCTAAGTGGCCCACATAAAGCTATGTTCTTCTTGAGGCCTAATTGTACATGTGCCATGGCTTGGATACAATAAGCCAATAAGAGACCAAAAAACATGCATGTTAGGCTGATTGGTGACTCTAAATTGACCCTAGGTGTGAGTGAGAGAGTGGATGGTTGTTTGGTGTGAGTGAGACAGGTCCCTCTTGTAAATGAGTCCCCGTGACTCAACGAGGCTAGCCTGTATAAATAAAGGTTGAATGAATGAAAAAAAAGAGAGAAGGTCATGAAGCACAAACTAGGATATGAAGACTCTTCACTGCATTGAGCCCATAATGTAACTGTTACTGTATTTGCCATTGTTAATGTTAATTCTGAACCTAATGTACATTTTTAATCTAGCTATTTTCATGTAACACAACCTTTTTTATTGATGTTTCAGATTATGATCACCTACGACAGTCACTGTAAGAAGTCACTGACATGCCAATCTGACATGGCTGGGATTGTGGAAAATTTGGCAAAGCAGAAGTTTGCCACAGCAGCCAATCTGATATCAAGACATAAAGAATTGATGGACCACTTACAAGCCAGTGTTTTGGAGGTTGTGGAGGCTGACTGTGTGGCCCTCTGTAACAAGCCAAACAATTTCATGCTGTGGAGAGCAAGTGGTCTGGACCTGCAAACATTTTCCTTTCAAGCGTTGCATGATGACCTGAAGCGGCTGTCCCCTTTCTTGTTCAGCATCATCTCCAAAATTGCTAACAACTCTCTACCTCACATTTGTGCTGCAGCCTCGGTAGCCTTACGGGGAAGAGAACACCGTTTATCCGCCCTTGCATACTATGTGAATTCGGTGTTGCTCTATGGTGGAGCAAAAAAGGCAGCTTTCCAGCGACTGGCCAAGTTGGGCATCTGCACAACACACTCCAATGCAGTTGGAAAACAAAAAGAAATGGCCCAGTACTGCATGCGCCCGGTGATGTGTTTAAAAAAGGACTTGGAGTCATTCCACAAAAAGCAAAGCAAAGACCAGTTGTCATCAGGTTAGTTTGTGTAACCCATTTCTTATGTTAAATTTATGTAAAACTTTGTGTTAGACTTTTTAATTTTTTTATCCAAATGTAATTTTAACTTGAGTCATTTTGTTTTCCCTGAAGACATGGCACAAAGCTCCACCACAGAGACAACTGGGAAGTCTGCAAAGGAGTTTGATGCACCGGACGTCTTCTCATTTAGTACTCTGACTGACGAAGAGATGGCTGATTTGGGTGTAGCTCCATTGGCTGCCCCAGTACATCCAGCATCTAGTGCACCTCGTACATATTCAATCATATTTGACAATCTGGACTTTTACATTCAGACTCATCATCAGTCTATCACTCAAACCAACAAGTCTATACACTGGGTACACCACATGTGTGTCATCAACAGAGTGAACTCACTGCACATGGACAATGTGAAACCGGCAAATTCTTTGGTCGATTACGATCTTGGGCAGTCTCTTCCTGGACCAGATGTTCAAGCTAATATGCGCCGGGAATTTGTTGTGTTGGGAAGCCGTATCCTGACAACTTATCTTGATGCATTCAAGCAACTCTCAAATGTAGTTGTGCACCACATCCCTCACCAGTTCTCTGAAGAAATGGCCCGTCCTTCAACACATGTATGTTATAACTCATTATCGGATCAAAATAATCAAATCATGGACTATATTGAAAATATGAAAGTTAAATGAAATGCATGCTGGATTGAGTCAAGTAATTATTATGCACACTAACATTTATTTTTATTTTTCAATTCATATTTATAGTACCCACTAGGACTTTTATTCAAGGATGAGACTCGCACCGCTGACTTAGTGGATGTTCTCCAGCATCTTCAGAGGGAGTAAGTAACAAGCAAGATTATTAATTGTTTATTCATTTTTACAAACATAGGTTTCATTTATATTAACAATTATTTCACTAACTACATTTCAATGTATTTTATATCAATGCTTTTCCTCCCCGATAACTCTAAACACATGTAAGAGACACATTACAGTGTTTCAATTGATAATCAAATACAATTACTTCTTCAGATATGTTCCAAAGTGCCCCGATGGAATTCAGAAGATTTTGGTTGGGGGTGACAGACTGACTGAAGGCAATTGCCGGAATGTCCAGTTGGCCTTTTCTGAAGGAGAGACAGAGGATGAACGTCTAGAGGGCCTTGTTTTCAAGTTTGAAGACTGGCACGCCATCCGTAATCTCTTTGAGGTTTGTGAGCATTTCGTTCAATACAAGCTCACTCATGCCATATATTCATGTTTATGAAACCCACTGTGTTTTAGATAAATGATGGTGTCTGATAATTGTCCTACTGAATGTTTTATATGTGTTGTTATATGCATTACAGATATATCATCAGATCTTTTTTAATGAAAAATCTGCAAAAGACCACAGCACAGTCCTTGCCAACATGAATCTGTTGAGGTAAAAGTGAAATACTTAAAAAGATAAAAGTAATTTGTTCACATTCAATCCAGTTTATATTTGTTATGCTAAATTGTCTCTGTTTTTACATGTTTTTAAAGGAGTCTATCCTTTAAGATGATCTTCATCAACCATGAATTTGGTGTGGATGTATGAACTGTGTGCGTGTGTCCAAGAAAGCAAAGCCACCATGAATTCGGCTGCTTTCCATCGGGGCTGTATGGGTAAAGGTTTTAGACCACTAGCTATTGGAACTAATAACAATCTAACACTATAATAAATTTGTGCAATTTCATAGCTGGAAAATGTTGAAGGATATTAAAATCTAGAATTAATTTACACAAATCACAGAAGTCACCATTTTGAAAATTAATAAAATTGATTCTCAGTTTTAAAGTGATGAATTTTTATCCATAGCAATTGTTTGAATATGTTAAAATGTTACAGATGGGATTTCCATAACTGATTTTTAATTTATAGGTGCACCAATGCTAAAAAAGGTCCGCACACTTCATACAATGCCTACAAACACTTTGTGAAGATTGATACAACAGCACTATTCCTGGCAGCAGCTATGGAATATTTCCATTTGGATGATGTCACAGGTTTGTATCTGTTTAACTGTGTTTATGTATGACATCATTGTCGTTGATACACCGTCGTAAGGAATGCATTTAAAAATATAATTTCCTTTTACAGCCACTACTGATGTAGTACCAGAACATGTCCTGCAGGGGTCTGAAGAGCAGAAGAGAACCTGGCTCCATGACTCTGTGGCAGAAGTTGTTGACACGTTTCTGACATCAGCAGATACACTTGAGCTGTCAGCTGCAGTGACTGATGCAGCAAGTGCACCACAACACACTGGAAAGGAGAAGCTTCCTTGCCGTCAGCCTGGTTGTACTAGAGTGTACATCAACAAAAAGAGCAGAGAGAACCATGAAAACAAAGTTCACCATCTTGTCAAGCCATCTGTGCCACCTGCTGAGACTGCTTCCTTTAGTGTGACAGACCACAAAAAGCAACATACTGAGGCCAGGCTTTTCTTTGGATTTCTGCTATGGGACATGTTGGATGCAGTAAAAGAGGGAGATGGGGAGCGTTTGATTAGGCTTTATAAGGTGGCACTGCTTATCTTCAAAGCTTACAGGCACACTAAATATGCCTATAGCACTTTACTATTAACAATCCAAGTCAATGCCACTTTGTCCCCTCAGGTTGCACAGGATGTAATTTGGAACAGATTCTGGAATGGCAGGGGGGGCAAAGGAAAAAACATTCCACTGGATCTGCACCTTGAGCATCTCAATAACTTCCTAAAATCATTTCTGAGGAACAAAGGCACCAATCTGACAAATGACACAGCTGACAGGGTTAGCAGGTCTGTTGGTGTTTTAAAAACCATGATGGAAACAGCAGACAGAGAGCTGCAGTTATCCCGGCCTGTTGGCACCCACCATGCAGCTGATATGACAAATGACATTTTAACCTTGTTGCAGGTGTTCAGGAAGACGGAAGTCTTCAAATACCAACCAGGAAGACACTTCCTTGCATTCCCCAACTTCAACCGCAACATTCTGTACAGGCTAAATTACGAGGACTTATGTCAGTGGATGCGTGCAAAGCTCAAAGAGTGGAGGGCTGCACCACTATATGTATCTTGTGTTTGTAATGGTACAAGTCTAAAGTTCTATCATATGTGTACTTGGACTAGGGGTTAATTTTGCATGTAAATTCATATTTTACGTCATTGAGATTATATTCATTTCTGTGCAGTAATTACCCTTACAAACGTTGCTAAACGTGTTATTCAGTTTCTTTCATGGCCCTGCTACACATCTTGTTGGAAAACATGCGTGATACCGTTCCTGTACACATTATAATGCAGTAACAATGTTATTACTTAAACCCCATCTCTGAAGGTTACTTTTTTAGATTCAAATCCAAAAAAATGTGAATCATATTGCCACTTTATTTTACGGTCTATACAATTACAATACTTAATACTGCCTTTACACTGTGTATTTTTTGTTGTGCATTTTTATCATTTCTAAATTTTTGAAAGTTTATACTGTTACATTGCACTGATAGTTCTCATAGTGAAAAGATCTTGTTGCTACTGTGTAGCCTCTTTACCATTAGCCTGTGAAGGACAAGGGTCTGGTTTTAACCAGGCTACTTTACCATGTACCTCATATTATTTATGCACTGACAATGTAACTTTTTAGCGTCATGGTTACTTTAGCATCCTTCTCCCAACTCGACAATAATTTACATACATCACAATACAGTACTCTGAAACGAAGCAATGTAACAGTTGGCCTAAATTTGTCAAAAATAGGTTCATTTGTTGAAGTTTCAGTTACAGTGACCATCTCAAAGCTACTGTCAAGTTTGGTATTTGTTGTGTAAATAGATCAGTATGAACAAGAATATTTTGTACTGTATAGATGCTATGGTATACTTTTATTTTCTTATGCTTATTAATAAAGTAATATTTTTAATTATATTTCTGTTATTTTTACTGCTGTCATTACACAATTTTCAGAAGTATAATCTTATTTTTTTTGTCTTATTCCAAAATGAAGTTACAGACTTATTTTTTAAATATCAAGTAGCACATTTATTAACAGTCTTGTTAAGGTAAATTCAGACAATATGTACAAATGTGTACCATCATGAGTACACACAGAACTAAAAACAGTAATCCCAACAATTTAAAGCTCTGACTCGGAGCTAGTGGCATGGCTCCTGGATGCATCATCATCAGCTTTGTCGAAGTAATTACCATAATACAAATCTGGCTCAATGAAATTCCCTCCAAAATCAGACTGATGATCAACATCTCCAAACACATCACAAATGATAAGAAATATTTCTTTAGCATGGTCTAAACAGAATACAGGAAGATTGTCAATTATGTATGACAGGTGAAATATATATTGACAATGATTCAACACAGAGTCCACCAGTTGTTGACTGAAACCAGTGCATGCTTCATGTGAGGTGAAGAGTCTATTTGATGAAGTGATTAGACTGGCCCTGTAACCATTGAGCAAATCTGCAATCAAAGACCTGTCCTCTGCTGTCACATTCCTAGGTGTGCAAATAGCATTTTTTTTCTGAATCTGTTCATAATCTGGGGGGGTTCAGTGCATGTGCTGGATGAACAAGAGCAGATAGTGTGACAGTAGGTGCAACAGAGATGACCTGGTTCTAAATGGCTGGCTTCAGTTTCAAAATGTGAATACAGCTCTTTTCTAAAACATGTGGTTTTGCCTACCGTCAGCAGCTGCTTTACCTCTTCCTCCACCTTAAATACATGTCCTGTGTTGTATATGATGGCATGAGATGGCTGACCATTTCTTCCAGCCCTGCCCACCTGTTGTATTATGGACTCTAAGTCACCAGGAATACCATACATCACCACATGTGAAACATTAGGAAAATTCATCCCCATTCCTAAGGCTGTAGTTGCAACAACTACACGGCAATTACCTTCCCCTCCCAGTGAAGACAACACTCGGTCCTTGTTTTGTGGGAGTGTCTTGCTGTGGAACATACCAATTAGTAGGTTTTCCTTTTTATGATCATGATCACAGCCTACCCAGGCGTAGTCTTGAAGTTCAGCTTTTAAGTATGAAAAAACTCTCCCCACTGTTTTTAACGTTTGGCAATATATAAGTACAGGTTGCATGGTTGACCCCTTGTCCTTTACAAGTTTCACAAGCCAGTCAAAGCAGCTTAGTTCGTTGATGTGCACCTTGCACAATCCAAGACGGATGTTTTCCTTGTTGGGGCTGGTGATTATCTGCATGGCATTGTCCATATGAAGAAGTCGAGTGACGCGGTTTCTTGATTTGATGTCAGCAGAAGCAGTCAGTGCCAAGATTGGTGTTCCTGTTAAACAGAGAAAATTACAAAATAAACACATGATCATAGAAAAAAAAGTTGTGTTGTGTAATACGTCACACTAGGGAAAACTTCATGAGCATCACATTTAGTAATGAACTGTGTCCAGATGACTCTTTCACCATCGCACATAGGTCCATTTTTGCACTTTTTTTAAGTTTTATAAAATTTTACATAAGGTCACTATCTCATCATGTGCTATTAGTGTGTTGTGTTAACACAGACAGCATATTTAATTTGATGTGCAAAAAATGCTGATGTTTTAACAGCTTTACTCCTTTTCGAAAACATCTGTTTGACTCTGCAATTAGCTTTTGAACAATTTATAGTCACTGATTGTAAATCGTCTTTTTATTGCTCAAATACACATGCACAACTATGTACAGACATTTATATACCATCCATTTATTTGGGTCAAATTATAAATATACACAGACTCTACTTGTTTTGACTGTCTTTGTTGCTGTTGCATATATTTCAGCATTTAGGAGCAAAAATAATTAAAAATAAATGTCTTTTCTATCTTTTATTAAAAGACAATTCTCACAATAACGGTTTACGTTTCAAAAGTCGTTCTGCTAGATTTCAAGCACCTAAAACAGAGATAAGTTTGGTCAACTCACCCTCCTTGGTGATAGATCTCAATTCTCCAAGCTTGCTAAAACTCTCTCGAAATGGTGACTCACCCTTGGATGATTCTCCCCTGCAAGTGGAAAGCAAAATGTGCAGGTTTTAAATCATACCATGTAGAATAACTAAAAGTGACAATGTTGGGAATGCAAAGGCAGTCTTAATTACATTTTTTTAAATGCTTGCTTACCATTTGTACATAACGTGAACCTCATCCACCACGATGCCAATGATGTTGTTCTGGTACACAGACGAGCTTAGCATCCGTCGCCACTTAGCATTGAGCAGCCAAGACTCAGGGCTCCCGAAGACCAGGCTGAAGCGTCCTTGCAAAATGTCACAGTCTTTGTTCACACCGAGCTGCCCAGCACTTACTCCTAATTTCTGTGCCTCCTTGATTTGATCCTCCATTAGGGCAAGAAGAGGTGAAACGACGATCACGATGGGGTTTGCTTCTTTAGCATTTAGCCTAGCCACCTCCTTCGATATTAACGGAGCCAACTGGAAAATTAGACTTTTGCCAAATCCCGTGGGGAGTAGGGCCACGACGTCTTTGCCAGCAATAAAATTTATTAAACATTCTTCTTGCTCCGACTTTAACATTTCAATATTTGGAAGGCTTCTCAACACAGACCGAATAGCTTCCTTCACTTCTTCCGCCATTGTTAAAAAAAAATAAAAACTACAGATAGATAACTGCGCATGAAATCGACGTCATCCAAAACTCCGCCTTCTGTTCTCTGATTGGTCCGGAAACTGCCTTCTGTTCTCTCAGAGAACAGAAGGCAGAACTTCTCGGATTGGTCCGGTCGAAAATCTACTGGAGACATCCTTGTCTATGAAAGAAGTCCCAGACCCAGCAGTGAAGGGAAATAAGAATTGAGCGGAGCTGCGTAGGAATGGCGAGGGCCAGGCTACATTTGGTCATAGCTGCACTAAGTTCATGTCAAGATGGTTTCTCATTATTGTTTGTACTTTCAAACATGGCTGATCATTGCCCATTTGGCTGATCATTGCCCATTTGAAAGACACATTTGTGCCCATGCTTAACTTCAGGTCTGCCGTTTGACTTGTTGCTTCAATATTTTCACACAATTGCTAATTTCTTGTTCTTTCCTCATGATAGCAGTTATTTTAGCACTAGTCCCTCCTGCACTCAAGCAACCAGTGAACATGAAGATGCCAGCCCTCTTTCTTATTTCTAAACAATGCAGTGGTTGGGTATTCCCATTGTGCTTAAACTTGGGTATTTTCTTTCAGGTGTAAATAGTTAAATGCTATGTTTACATTTTTTTGCCTAGCAAGACATAAAAAGGTACATTTAGCAGATATTTAAAGGTTCACTATGTAATTTCTGTAGAACGCTGGGACTTAGAAAAATTTTCATCAGGTAAAAGCATTCTGCTCCCTCCCCCTCAGAGCCATATATGACTCTGAGGGGGAGCCACAGTCCGCTCTCTGTTGAACTTGAGTTCTGCAGCTCCGCCCCCTGCTGTGTGTCTGCTCGGAGCGCTTCAATATTCTGTGATTATATGTTAAAACGTTTTAAAAAATATGATAAAACCATGAATCACTGGTCCTACAACACAAAAACCAGCAGAAATCAGCAGAGGTTCACGTAGCAACGTTGGATATGATTTAATTCGCTCGTGACTTCCTCGTTTCTGTCAGTGCAGGAATGGAATTTCTGGAATGTTCCACCTCCTCTACATGTCCTGTCTCTGCGCTACGAAGTTCTGTGATTATATGTTAATAAAACGTTCTAAAAAATATAATAAAACCATGAATCACTGGTCCTACAACACAAAAACCAGCAGAGGTTCACACAGCAACGTTGGACATAATTTAATTCGCTCGTGACTTCCTCATTCCTGTGAGTGAAGGATGAAGCGATCACTTGACTTTTGGCAAAACAAAATAAAAGTCCAGCTCTGGGATGAAGAAGGGATATTTAATACATTTGTGTCACATACAAATCAGTCCTGCATCGCTTTGCAATCCTTTGAATGAGAATGTGCGCGGCGCTGAGGCTGGGACAGGCGGGGGCGTGGGTTGGGGCGTGACAAACAACTCTGTTTTTATTGGCTGGTCATTGTCCGGGTCACTCTGTGTTTTTAGTGTTTTTATAAATGCTGATAGAGAAGCAAGGGGACTATAGTTTTTTTCAGAGATTACTTTGTCT
>JBBPBX010041445.1:0-21042 GCA_038048925.1 Garcialebias charrua
TCAGCTCATTTGTTTGTGGAGTTTGACTGTGCTTGATGCACTTAGGAATGTTTGCTCATCATTTGACTTTTGTTGTGCTTAGTGCACTGGGTAGCTGAAGGCTGCATTGATGACATTAGGATCCTGCTAATGATAATTGATATCAGGGATGCTGACCTGTGTGGTTAGTTTAAGTTGGTTTAACCAGGAACATTTTTGAGCTTGGAGCTGTTTGGAGCTTTTTGAGCTGTTTGGAGCCTTTTGGAGTTTGGAGCTGTTTGGAGCTTTTTGTTTGTTGCCTAATGACAGAGTGAGATCAGTAGTCCAGTTATATCGTTTTTCTTTTACCCCTAGGGTTCCCTTTTGGTCAGGTAGTCCGTCTCCAGACAGGCTGCGACGGCCCTGTTTTATGGGTTGGGCCGATGCTGGGGACGTTATATTATTTTTGGCTGACTCACTCTCGTCCACCATTTATTTGCACTTTGTCTAATCTTTGCTTTTTTCCTGACCCTGTGCCAGAAGACGGTGCACTCCGCACCTGGAGGGAGGAGTCGGGGAGTTTTTCAATAAAGCTTTTTAATTTACCTTCTGCCTCCTTGTGTCTTGTGTCCCGTTTATGTGTTCGGCCTGAGCCAGCCGTAACATATATTGGGCGCCTCGTCCGGGATCTTGGATCCTTCTTCTCTTTTTGCTCCTTGTCTGGATCTTGGATCCTTCTTCTCTTTTTGCTCCTTGTCTGGATCTTGGATCCTTCTTCTCTTTTGCTCCTTGTCTGGATCTTGAATCCTTTTGAGCCCTTGTCTGCATTCTTTTGCTCCTTTTTGAGTCCTTGTATGCATTTTTGAGCCCGCGTTTGGATCTTTGAGCTGTTGTGATCCTTGTTGGGTTAATTAATTAAACCTGCTGTTTGTTTGACCCGCCTACGAGGGTCCAGTGCTGTGTGTAGGTGGTGCGTTCACGTACTGCTGGGACATTAGTATTTACACAGTTCGTTTCCTGTGTTTATCATGGAGGACTTCGATTTACACAGTTTTGTGGAAAGACCTACAGTAGAGGTTTTGGCTAGCTGTACTAAAGAGCAACTTTTGTGTATAGCGGATTATTATGAGTTGACGTTAGATAAACGTTCTAAAAGAGACACTGTGGAAAGCGAGTTAGCTGCCGAGTTAAAGCAACGCGGTTTTTTTTCAGCTGTGACGTCACCGAAAGTCCCAGATCGCTCTCCGTACAATTTTCAGGAACAACTACGTTTAAAAGAGATTGAACGAGACTTAGTACTTGAGCAACAGAAACGTGAACATGAGCTTGAGCAACAGAAACGGGAACATGAGAAAGAAATAACGTTACAGAAAATTATGTTAGAACAACGGAAAATAGAGGTTGAACAACGGAAAATAGAGTTAGACGCGGAAATACGTCTGAAAGAGCTGGAACGTGGATCTGCTCCGTTTCCTGTTCGAGAATTTGACGTGAGTAGAAATGTTTCTTTAGTACCTCCGTTCAATGAAAAAGACGTTGATAAGTATTTTATCATGTTTGAAAGAGCAGCAAGTACTTTGAAGTGGCCAGAAACTGTTTGGCCCATATTGTTACAGAGCGTGTTAAAAGGAAAAGCACAAGATGCCTATGCATCTCTTTCTGCACTTGATAGTGGTGTCTATGCTAACGTGAAAGAAGCAATCCTGCGTGCATATGAGCTAGTTCCGGAAGCATACCGGCAGAAGTTTAGAAAATGTAAGAAAGTAGATAATCAGTCTTATGCTGATTATGTCAGGGAAAAGGAACTACTTTTTGATCGCTGGTGTACTGCGAGTGCAGTGACTGATTTTGACCAGCTGAAGCAGCTAATATTGTTGGAAGATTTCAAATTAAATTTACCAGACAGAGTAACCACGTATTTAAATGAACATAAAGTGTCTGACGTTTCTAAAGCTGCAATCTTAGTGGATGAGTACATGCTGACGCATAAAATACACTTTGAACGTTCAAGCTTTGATAAAACTCGAAGCCCTAGTCATGTTAAGACCAGTTTTGATTCCTCTCAACCTTTTAGATACAGATCCAATGGTAATGGTAAATTTAGAGGGCCTGTTGTTCCTCACAGAGACCGTGATGTAACTGCAGAACGACGTGAAAGTGATGTGAAAGAACCAGTAAGATGTTACTACTGCAAACAGGAAGGGCATGTAACTAGAACCTGTCCTAAGTTACATAGAAAAGAACCAAAACCTGTAGCTGCAGTTAAAAGGCTAGATCAGTCATTTTCATCTGCGACAGAAACCTGTGAACGTGATGGATTCAAACCTTTTATAATGGAAGGGTTTATATCTACATCTCCATCAGGAAGGATGATACCTGTTAAAATACTCAGAGACACAGCCGCTTCACAGTCATTCATTTTGGACAATATTTTACCTCGAGATGAAGTTATTGAGATGGAAGCTGGAGTTCCCATTTGTGGTTTTAACATGCAGGAAGTTAATGTTCCTTTATGTAGGATCGTGGTTCAGTCAGAGTTGTGTTCAGGAGACGCTGTGGTAGGACTGCGTCCAAACTTTCCTATAAAAGGCATCTCCATGATTATGGGTAACGACTTGGCTGGAGGTCGTGTTTTAGTCACTCCAGAGGTGACTCCTGTTCCAGTGTTGTCCCCTAAATTAGATAACTTAGCTCGCACATTTCCTAATGTTTTCACCTCTTGTGCAGTTACTCGTGCAGCTCTTAAACGACAACAGGAGGAGGAGAAAGCTGAAGAAGTTGAGCTGAGTGACAGTTTTTTCAGTTCTGAAACTGACCAGACCCCAGTGAGCTCTGAGGAGAACACTTTAGAGGGAGTAAGACTCTCATGGTCTAGGGAACAGTTGATTAATCTTCAGAAGAGCGATGTTAGTTTAACATCATGTTTTATTGATACAGAACCTGACAAACCTGACACACTGAGTAATGGTTACTACTTTAATGATGGCATTTTGATGCGTAAATGGACTCCTTTGACAGCCTCTCCTAATGAAGAGTGGCGTAGTGTAGAACAGATTGTTCTTCCTACTCTGTATCGTCCAGAAGTTTTACGTTTGGCACACGACAGTCCCTTAGCAGGTCACCTCGGTATCAGAAAAACATACGACCGTGTGTTGCATCATTTTTTTTGGCCAGGTTTAAAAAAGGATACCGTACTTCATTGCAAATCATGCCATTTTTGTCAGATAGCTGGAAAACCGAACCAGACAGTCCCACCTGCTCCTCTTTTTCCTATCCCGGCTATTGCTGAGCCTTTTGAGAGAGTTATAGTGGATTGTGTAGGACCACTCCCCAGAACAAAGGCTGGAAACAAGTACTTAGTTACTGTGATGTGTGCCTCCACTCGTTTCCCAGAAGTTTTTCCTGTAAGAAAAATAACAACCCCAGTGGTGGTAAAGGTGTTAACCAGGTTTTTCTCGTTGTTTGGGTTACCACGGGTGGTGCAGACTGACCAAGGCAGCAATTTCATGTCAAGAGTGTTTTCACAGGTCATGAAACAATTAAACATCCAGCATACCTGTTCAGCTGCGTACCATCCAGAAAGCCAGGGTGCCCTTGAACGATTCCATCAAACATTAAAAACCATGCTGCGTACCTACTGTCTAGAATTCAATAAAGATTGGGATGAGGGAGTGCATCTCCAGATGTTTGCTATACGGGAGGTAGTTCAAGAGAGTTTGGGTTTCAGTCCAGCTGAATTGGTTTTTGCACACGAAGTTCGTGGTCCCTTAAGGCTGTTAAAAGAAAAGTGGGTATGTGAGAAGTCTGACAAGAATTTGTTAGACTATGTAAGTGACTTCCGCTTCAAATTAGTACGTGCTTGTGAAATAGCTAAAACTAACCTACAGATGGCACAAGCTAAAATGAAATCCCTGTTTGATCGAAAAGCTGTAGCACGAGTGTTTCAACAGGGTGACAAAGTGTTAGTTCTACTTCCTATTCCTGGTAGTAGCTTACAGGCCCGTTATAGTGGACCTTATGTCGTTCAGAAGAAGCTAAACGAACGTGACTATTTGGTTTCTACTCCAGAGAGGAAGCGTACTACTCGTCTTTGTCACATCAACATGTTGAAACCATACATTGAGAGGGTTAGCGTGTTAGCTGTTCCCCTCTGTGATGACCCAAGAGTAGCCGAAGATGTAGAGCCCCAAAAGGAGCTCTCCAGTGCTGACCAGGAGGTGGACAGTTCCCCTTCTGCAATTCTTGAAGGCAAGCTCTTAAATTCACAATATCTACAGAATCTACAGTTGTTGTTCTCCCACCTAGATGATAATAAAAGGGATGAACCAAGACAATTGATATTTGCTAATGAGTGTTTACTCTCTGATGTCCCTTCTAGAACGGATATCATGAAACATGATATCGATGTGGGTGAAACAAAACCTATAAAACAACATCCTTATAGAGTGAGTCCGGACAAAAGACGATTTTATGGTTTTAGAGTATTCTAAACGTTATCTGGTGATGTTTATGTTGGAGGATCTTGCGAACCCATTATTGTATACACTGACCACAACCCCCTTACTTTTTTGCATCGGATGTGTAATAAAAATCGACGTTTAATGAGCTGGTCTTTGCGACTGCAGCCTTTTAACCTCTCCATATTACACATTAGAGGAAAGGACAACGTTATAGCCGATGCCCTCTCTCGTTTTTGAATACTCTGCCCTAACTTGTTTTTTGTATGTTGTTATGTAGCCGGTGTCCTCACAAGACTACATTTTTCCCCCATACAAAAACACTGGTGGTGGAGGTGTTACATATCCTGAGGAAGCTGCCAATGCTGACACCTTTTAGTTCTTATGTATGTTGACTGCAGTCATGCTTTTGTGTGGTTAATTAGTCTGATTGTGATCAGGCTTGTGTGTGTTCAGCCAGGAACACCTGAGAGCCACGCCTATATATACTTCAAGTTGACTGTGCTTGAATGCGGAGTGTTGTGAGCTCAGAGGAGGTTGCTTTTGCTGAGCTGTTTGAGTACTGTATGGTACTGTGTGGGGGTGTTCTCCGCCCACCCCTGTCTTGAAGTCTGATCTTCTGTTTAGAAGGTTCTTGGTGAGTAACTACTAGCTCATGTTTGGTCTTGACTGCTAGATGCACTTAAAGAGTGGCTACTAGCTCATGTTTGGTCTTGACTGCTAGTTGCATTTGTGTCAGCTCATTTGTTTGTGGAGTTTGACTGTGCTTGATGCACTTAGGAATGTTTGCTCATCATTTGACTTTTGTTGTGCTTAGTGCACTGGGTAGCTGAAGGCTGCATTGATGACATTAGGATCCTGCTAATGATAATTGATATCAGGGATGCTGACCTGTGTGGTTAGTTTAAGCTGGTTTAGAGCTTGGAGCTGTTTGGAGCTTTTTGAGCTGTTTGGAGCCTTTTTGAGTTTGGAGCTTTTTGTTTGTTTGCCTAATGACAGAGTGAGATCGGTAGTCCAGTTATATCGTTTTTCTTTTACCCCTAGGGTCCCCTTTTGGTCAGGTAGTCCGTCTCCAGACAGGCTGCGACGGCCCTGTTTTATGGGTTGGGCCGATGCTGGGGACATTATATTATTTTTGGCTGACTCACTCTCGTCCACCATTTATTTGCACTTTGTCTAATCTTTGCTTTTTTCCTGACCCTGTGCCAGAAGACGGTGCACTCCGCACCTGGAGGGAGGAGTCGGGGAGTTTTTCAATAAAGCTTTTTAATTTTTCTTCTGCCTCCTTGTGTCTTGTGTCCCATTTATGTGTTCGGCCTGAGCCAGCCGTAACATGGACACTGTGTCATCAAACGGGTTATTCACTACACCAGGGGTGCTCACACTTTTTCAGCATGCGAGCTACTTATAAAAAAACCAAGTCCAAAAGATCTACCCAATACAAAAATGCAAAACATATAATTATCTTCAAATGTATTAAGGATTCTTTTTATGTACAATGTACCTATGTTGATGTACCTTGCATAACTGAATAAGCAAATATTGCACAACACATGTAATAAATCAGGGGTCACCAACGTGGTGCCCATGGGCACCTGGTCGACCGTAGGGACCAAATGGGGTGATGGTGACAGCAATATAGATTTTTTAAATTTTATTTTAAAAATATATGGTAGAAATATAACAGAGTTGTTAAGTTTCCCTGCCCGCTCCAGGTCTCTGAGGTCAGACAGCTCCTGCTCTCTGTTCCACGGACAAAATATAAACGTTGGGGTGACCGTGCCTTTTCTGCGGCCGCACCTCTACTCTGGAATACGCTCCCACTTGAGCTACGTCAGATTACTGAACTTGGCCTTTTTAAATCGAAGCTTAAGACTTTTTTATTCCAACTGGCTTTTAGTAATTAAATATGTGGTGACATTTCTGGTTTTATTTTTGCTATTATGTTGTGTTTTCTTGATTTTTAATCTGTTGTCTTTTACTGTACTGCACTGTTTTTTGTTAAGCACTTTAGTCACCATCACCGTGGTTGTGTAAAGTGCTATACAAATGAATAAATGAAATGAAATGAAACTGATCCCCACCCCCTTCTTTATAAGAATCTGGTCTTTTACTTTAATAAATGTTTTAAAAAAAATCATTATATTTTTTACTTTAATAAATGTCATTTCAAAAAGCCCCCTCCAGCAAATCTAAAGTGGTCCACAGGCCACCAGTTGATAACCACAGTTGTGGCAGGTTGTTATGGCTCCGGACACGTTTAATTTAGTGAACAAAGGCATAAAAATGTCTCTTTTGGTACGGAGAGATTTACAGCGGTGTATTTTACCGACTGTCCCTGAACGCAGCGCGAAAGTGTGTTATGCAAACGCTCGCGCTGCGGGACAGGGAAACGTGCAGAGAACAGAGAGTAGTCAAGGAGGTTATTCTGTATGAAAAGTGTCTCGTATGATTTTAATAATAAAGCCACGTCAGCTCCCAACCAGTATGTTTAAGCGTGCAGAGAAACATCACAGCGTCACTCACCCGGAAGATGGTGGGGGCGTTTCGCTTTGAAGTTGCTGCTGTCCGAACAGGGATTTTAGTTCCTCCACCTTTCTCTTTCTCACCTGGCTTTTCGGTGGGAAGTCCATGTCGTATTTTCCATGAACAGTCCGAAATCTGATTGTTTTCGCTTAGTATGTTTTGCTGCGTTCAACTTCCACCTTCGCGCCATTGTTTTTAGAAGCTGCATGAGCGTGACCTAAAGCTCTCATCTGATTGGTTGCCGTGAATGTCAATCAAGGGGCGGGATGTTTTCAGTTGTCATCTGATTGGTTGCCCTGCATGTCAATCAAGTAACGGGATGTTTCATTGGCTGACAATTTTTTAATGTCACGCTGTGGGGAAAAAATAAAATAAAAATAATGTCACGCTGCGATCGACCAGTAATGCCTCCGCGATCGACCGGTCGATCGCGATCGACGTAATGAGCAGGTCTGCACTACACTCTCGGTCATGTGCTCATACAGTTTGCACTACTTCTCATACTTGCACTAATGTTTGTATTACATCACTGCCTATAGTCATAATACTGTTTACATTCTCTGTTTACATTTATTAATACTGTTTACTTTTATTACTACTGCTTACATTTATTAATACTGTTTATTTTTATTACTACTGCTTACATTTAATTACTACTGTTTACATTTACACTACTCTAATATCTACACCACTGCTGATACATATACAGTGTGCTCTGACCGGTCTTATTTAGGGATGCCCAATGTGCCTTACTGCATATGCCACTTTTGCCTCTATAACAACATCAACTACTACCTCATACATATACTGTGTACATTAACTCATACGCTGCTTTGCCACTTTGCAAATGTCAATGCTAGAAACCTTTAGTTTATTTTAGTTATACTTTTTTAATACTCTTTTTATAATAATAATAATAATAATAATGAATTCAATTTATAATGCACTTTTAATTAATAAAAATCTCAAAGTGCTACAAAGTGTAACAAAGCTAAGATCAAAATAAAACAAGTGATAAAATCAAATAAAATCAATAATATCGACTAAGATCAAAAGATAAAATCATGTGGATGCAGATTAGGCTTGCTTAAAAAAAATATAATAAAAAAAAAAAACTATGTATGCAAAAACTCAGGACAGTATTATGTTCATTAAATGTTTAATGTTTTAGTTTTAGAGTTGGTGTAAATTTTTATACTCTTATACCACTATGCAAAAACTCAGGACAGTGTTAGTTTTTCTATTTTATGCTTATGTCTATTATTATATGTTTCAGTGTTTCAATGTTTAGATGTTTACTGTTGCACCGAGGGACTGAGAGAAACGCAATTTCGGTCCTGTGTATGTCCTGTACAGTACATATTGCAGATCTGACAATAAAGTTGACTTTGACTTTTGACTTTGACTTTGATTGACAAAAAGACAGGAGAAAGAACTGGAAGTAGCAGAAATGAAGATGCTGAGGTTCTCCTTAGGAGTGACAAGGATGGATAAGATCAGGAATGAGATCATCAGAGGTACAGCACATGTTGAACAACTGGGAGATAAAGTTAGGGAGGCCAGACTGAGATGGTTTGGACATGTCCAGAGGAGGGACAGTGGGTATATTGGTAGAAGGATGTTAGAAATGCAGCTGCCAGGAAAAAGACAAAGAGGGAGACCAAAGAGGAGATATATGGATGCAGTTAGAGAGGACATGAAGGTAGTTGGAGTGAGGACAGAGGATGCAGAGGACAGAGTGAGGTGGAGGAGGATGACTCGCTGTGGCGACCCCTGAAAAGGGAAAAGCCAAAGAAGAACAAAACTAAAAGAAAGGTGTGTCTCTGTTTAACTTGTGGTCCCCCCCCCCCCCCCCCACACACACACACACAAAAACCCTCCAAATGTTCTCTCTGTGAAGGATTTGTAGTTCATCATAAATATCTGTTAATTTGAGTCCTACACTGTATTAAATCATTATTGTAGGAGTGGTGGCTCAGAGGTCAGAGAAGGTGGGCCTGTGATCGGAAGCCCGCCGGTTCAACTCCTGGTACTGATGACATCAAAATGTGGGTGGGTATGGTGAAACACCCACACCTGCTTCAACCCTCATTTGCTCCACTCTGGGCCCTTGAGCAAAGCACTTAACCTCCACCATTTGCTCCTCCGGCAGCCGTATATAGCAGCTCTCTGCTCCACACAGAAGTCTGTGGTTGTGTCAGGAAGGGCATCCGGCGTAAAAATAATTATGAAATATACAGCAAATGCCTCCTTCTCAATGGTTTGCCTGTATTATTACCAATCATGTGGTTTTTAATTTTCAAGTTTTTTTTAGCAACAATAAAGTTTATAAATTGTCATTTGTAACAGCAAACTTCATAATGAGAAAGTTTTTTCTCAGTGGTAAAACTCTTAAAGGTTGACACTAGGGATGTGCCGATCAGGTTTTTTGAAACCGATACCGATACCGATCACCTATGTGTGACGATCACCGATACCGATCAAAAAACCGATCGCTTATATGTGTGCCGATCACATAAACCGATCACCGATCAGATGGATTGCCTGTAACTTATGAGTGCTGCTTCTGGCTACAAGATCTGAAAACTTTTCAGATCTTGTAGACGGAAGCAGCACTCATGTTCTTTTCAGAACCATAAAATAATAATAATAATAATAATAATGAATTCAATTTATAACGCACTTTTCATTAATGAAAATCTCAAAGTGCTACAAGGTGCAACAAAATTAAATGTCAATCAATCAAATAATAAAACAGTTAAAATCAATAACAGTATCAGCTAAGATCAAAAGTAGAATCATGAGGAGGTAGAGTATGCTCGGTTGAAAAGAAAGGTCTTCAAGCCGCTCTTAAAGTCAACCACAGATTGTGGGGCTCTCAGACAGTCAGGAAGAGAGTTCCACAGGCGGGGGGCAGCCACACTGAAAGCCCGGTCTCCCATGGTCCTTAATTTGGTTCTCGGAATGTGAAGGAGATTACTGTTCTGTGACCGCAGCGAACGGGTGGATGAGTATGGAATAAGAATATCCTTCAGATAATCCGGTGAAGTTCCGTGTAAGCACTGATGTGTAATGAGAGCAGTTTTGTACTGAATTCTGTAGGCGACAGGAAGCCAATGAAGGTTATGGAGAATGGGCGTAATATGTTCAAATTTACGAACTCTCAACAAGATCCTTGCTGCACTGTTTTGAATATATTGAAGTTTCTGAAGGTTTTTGCCAGGGATTCCAATAAACAGGGAGTTGCAGTAGTCGAGCCTGGAGGAGACAAAAGCATGGACAAGCTTCTCGGCATCGGAAAAAAGTTATAAAATCACCATAATTCAGACAAAAACATATTTTTACTCATTTATTTCAGAGAACAAAGTAAATAAAAGTAATTATCAACTGCAATATCAAAGAAAAATGTTTACCTAAGTTACTAACTTTCAATAAAAAAAAAGTTTTTTTTTTTTTTAAACACATCTATTACTTCATATAAAAAAATAAAATACCCCATTTGCTACTTAAAGCTGCACTGTTGGCTGTTTTTACAAATGGCTTTATAAATACGTAAAGTATTATTATTATTCTGATGCATGCTCAATAATCCAGGTAGAAAAATCTAAAAAAGCTAAGTCTGGTCCTCTGGACATTCAAAAAAACAAAAAAAAAAAAAAAAGCAAAAAAAAATTGTAGAAACGTTTCGTCTTTCGTCCGAAAGACTTCCTCAGTCTGAGGTGCTGGGTTCAGCTCAGTCTTATAAATAGCACCCTCTCACAGTGTTACACAACCAGTTGGCTGATGACAGCCGAAACCAGCTGCTCACATGATCAAGGAGGACCATCAGCCTAACGATGGATCGTTAGCACCCTGATGGTTGTTTGCTATTCACAGAGGGCTGAGTGATACCAGCAATCACAGCATTGTAGGAGGGGGACAGTTGAACCCGGAGGCCTCCACCCCTGTTTAATGATGGGCGGTTTCTTTTCACAAAGATGGCCTCCTTTACTCCTCTCTCAAACCATCGTTCCTCTCTATCAAGGATGTGAACATCTTCATCCCTGAAAGAGTGACCGCTGGCCTGGAGATGAGTGTAGACTGCAGAGTCCTGACCTGATGATGTTGATCTTCTGTGCTGGGCCATCCTTTTGGCCAGTGGCTGTTTAGTTTCCCCGATGTAAGACTGATCACAGCCCTCCTGACACTGAACAGCATACACAATATTACTCTGTTTTTGCCGGGGGACTGGATCTTTGGGATGAACCAGTCTTTGCCGTAATGTATTTTGGGGTTTAAAAGCCACTGGGACGTTGTGTTTAGAAAATAAACGTCTCAATGTCTCTGAAACCCCTGCAACATATGGAATGGCCACTGGTCTGGGTCTGGGTTCCTTCTTTTCACCTGATGGTTGGCTGGAGTCCTGTTTGGGTTTCTTCTCTGCTTTCAGGAAGGCCCAGTTAGGATAGCCACATTTCTCTAGAGCCTGTTTTGTGTGTGATTTCTCCTTCTGTCTGGCTGCTGAGTTGGTGGGGATGCTGTCTGCTCTGTGATACAGAGTCCTGATGACTCCTAACTTGTGCTCCAGAGGGTGATGGGAGTCAAACTGTAAATACTGGTCTGTGTGGGTGGGTTTGCGGTACACCTCAGTTTAGGGATGTGCCGATCAGGTTTTTTGAAACCGATACCGATACCGATCACCTATGTGTGACGATCACCGATACCGATCAAAAAACCGATCGCTTATATGTGTGCCGATCACATAAACCGATCACCGATCACCGATCAAATGGATTGCCTGTAACTTATGAAACCTGAAAACTTTTCAGATCTTGTAGCCAGATGCAGCACTCATGTTCTTTTCAGAACCATAAAATCACCATAATTCAGACAAAAACATATTTTTACTCATTTATTTCAGAGAACAAAGTAAATAAAAGTAATTATCAACTGCATTATCAAAGAAAAATGTTTACCTAAGTTACTAACTTTCAATAAAAAAAGTTATTTTTTTGTTTTTGTTTTTTTAACACATCTATTACTTCATATAAAAAAATAAAATACCCCATTTGCTACTTAAAGCTGCACTGTTGGCTGTTTTTACAAATGGCTTTATAAATACGTAAAGTATCATTATTCTTGTTTTTTTTTTTATAATTTCGTGCTTTTTTGAACAACTTCCTGCTGGAACCAGGAACCGGAGTTGGTGGCGGTAATGCACCACATGTTGTTTGCCAACCGCCATTAAAAACCAAGTAGAAGAAGAAGAACCAGGAACTGAAAATACCGCCTCCGCCATTTTACATTCATTAGTTCCAGAGTCTCGGCACTCGGCAGTCGGCTTTTGGAGGACTGTTTCTCCCATAAGAGGATGCCTCATACGGATAAATTAACTGGAAACACACCCTGATCTCTGTGAATATCTCAGGACTGGAGCAGCAGCCGCGATCGCTCCGCCGAGCGCTCCCACAGCCGCGCGAGACCAGCAGCTCATGGTATGAGCTAAGCCGCTAACATGCTAAACCGGACCCCAAAGCTGCAGATTCGACAGCCGGCTTTGTGCGATCAGAGGTTCCTGGAGCTCGCCTCGATGTCGGACTGGAAGCAGAAGATATCGGGGGACACCCAGCTAACTTGGAATAACAAAGCCGACAGCCTTTTTGAAGCCGCAGCTAAACTGGACTGCCCGTAACTGCGCAGCGGACTCGGTGGGGCTACTCGGTGGGGCTACATGCTAACAGGTGTTGCTAATGGCGGCGCTGGCAGACGGCTTTTGGTAAGTTATTAAAACGTATTAAAACATTTTAATGACGAATTAGGTTTGTTGTGTTGAAGGACTTCGTCGAAATTCCTCCACGAGGTACTTTTTCGTCGCACGTTTTGCAGTTAGCAAACTTCGCATCACAGGCTCTGTGATCGGTAATTGAAGGCAAAAGCCGATCACATCCGCTTTAATGATTATCGGTGCCGATCGATCGGTGACCGATCGATCGGCACATCCCTAGTTGACACTGGAATGGTGATTTTGCTATTACTTAACTTTGTTAAATTCAAAAGATGATATTAAAAATCCCTCTCTGGGCTGCCACCTTACCGTGGTGGAGGGGTTTGAGTGTCCCAATGATCCTAGGAGCTATGCTGTCAGGGGGTTCATGCCCCTAGTAGGGTCACCCAAGGTAGACAGGTCCTAGGTGAGGGACCAGACAAAGCGCAGCCCAAAGACCCCTTATGACGAGTACAATAAATGGACAAAATGTTCCCTCGCCCGGACGCGGGTCACCGGGGCCCCACTCTGGAGCCAGGCCCGGAGGAGGGGCACGTTGGCGAGCGCCTGGTGGCCGGGCTTTTACCCATGGAGCTCGGCCGGGCACAGCCCGAAGAGGAGACGTGGGTCCCCCTTCCCATGGGCTCACCACCTGTGAGAGGGGCCAAAGGGGTCGGGTGCATTGTGGAATGGGTGGTGGCCGAGGGCGGGGACCCTGGCGGTCTGATCCTCGGCTACAGAAGCTGGCCATTGGGACATGGAATGTCACCTCTCTGGTGGGGAAGGAGCCTGAGCTAGTGTGTGAGGTTGAGAGGTTCCGGCTAGAAATAGTCGGACTCACCTCAACGCATGGCTCTGGCTCTGGAACCAGTTTCCTTGAGAGGGGTTGGACACTCTTCCACTCTGGAGTTGCCCCTGGTGAGAGGCGCCGAGCAGGAGTGGGCATACTTGTTGCCCCCCATCTTGGTGCCTGTACGTTGGGGTTCACCCCGGTGAACGAGAGGGTAGCCTCCCTTCGCCTACGTGTGGGGGGACGGGCTCTGACTGTTGTTTGTGCCTATGCGCCAAACGGCAGCGCAGATTACCCACCCTTTTTGGAGTCCTTGGAGGGGGTATTGGAGGGTGCGCCTCCTGGGGACTCCCTTGTTCTGCTGGGGGACTTCAACGCTCACGTGGGCAATGACAGTGAGACCTGGAGGGGTGTGGTTGGGAGGAACGGCCCCCCTGATCTGAACCCGAGCGGTGTTCTGTTGTTGGACTTCTGTGCTCGTCATGGATTGTCCATAACGAACACCATGTTCAGGCATAAGGGTGTCCATATGTGCTCTTGGCACCAGGACACCCTAGGTCGCAGTTCGATGATCGACTTTGTTGTCGTCTCATCTGATCTGCGGCCGCATGTCCTGGACACTCGGGTGAAGAGAGGGGCGGAGCTGTCAACTGACCACTACCTGGTGGTGAGTTGGCTCCGATGGTGGGGGAGGATGCCGGTCAGACCTGGCAGACCCAAACGTATTGTGAGGGTCTGCTGGGAACGTCTGGCAGAGTCTCCCGTAAGACGGAGCTTTAACTCCCACCTCCGGGAGAGCTTTGAACACGTTCCGAGGGAGGCGGGGGACATTGAGCCCGAGTGGGCCATGTTCCGCGCCTCTATTGTCGAGGCAGCTTATCAGAGTTGTGGCCGCAAGGTTGTTGGTGCCTGTCGTGGTGGCAACCCTCGAACCCGGTGGTGGACACCGGCGGTGAGGGATGCTGTCAGGCTGAAGAAGGAGTCCTATTGGGCCTTTTTGGCCTGTGGGACCCCGGAAGCAGCAGATAGGTACCGGCAGTCCAAGCGGCATGCGGCTCGGGTGGTTGCTGAGGCAAAAACTCGGGCGTGGGAGGAGTTCGGAGAGGCCATGGAGAATGACTTCCGTACGGCTTCGAGGCGATTCTGGTCCACCATCCGACGTCTCAGGGGGGGAAAGCGGTACGCGACCAACACCATTTATGGTGGGGATGGCGTGCTGTTGACCTCAACTCGGGATGTTGTGAGTCGGTGGGCGGAGTACTTCGAAGACCTCCTCAATCCTACTGGCACGTCTTCCACTGAGGAAGTGGAGCCTGGGGACTTTGGGTCGGTGGCAGTGGTTAAAAAGCTCCGCGGTGGATGAGATTCGTCCTGAGTTCCTTAGGGCTCTGGATGTTGTGGGGTTGTGTTGGCTTACGCGACTCTGCAATATCGCGTGGACATCGGGGGCAGTTCCCTTGGATTGGCAGACTGGGGTGGTGGTTCCCCTATTCAAAAAGGGGGACCGTAGGGTGTGTTCCAACTATAGGGGGATCACACTCTTAAGCCTCCCTGGTAAGGTCTATTCAGGGGTTCTGGAGAGGAGGGTCCGTCGGATAGTCGAACCTCGGATTCAGGAGGAGCAGTGTGGTTTTCGTCCTGGTCGTGGAACACTAGACCAGCTCTACACCCTCAGCAGGGTCCTGGAGGGTGCGTGGGAGTTTGCCCAACCAGTTTACATGTGCTTTGTGGACTTGGAAAAGGCATTCGACCGCGTCCCTCGGGGGGTTCTGTGGGGGGTACTCCGGGAGTATGGGGTACCAGGCCCTTTGATACGGGCTGTTAGGTCCCTGTACGACCGGTGTCAGAGCTTGGTCCGCATCGCTGGCAGTAAGTCAGGCTCGTTTCCTGTGAGAGTTGGACTCCGCCAAGGTTGCCCTTTGTCACCGATTCTGTTCATAACTTTTATGGACAGAATTTCTAGGCGCAGCCAAGGTGTTGAGAGGATCCGTTTTGGTGGCCTTAGAATCGCTTCTCTGTTTTTTGCAGATGATGTGGTCCTATTGGCTTCATCAGTTCGTGATCTACAGCTTTCGCTGGAGCGGTTTGCAGCTGAATGTGATGCGGCCGGGATGAGGATCAGTTCCTCCAAATCCGAGGCCATGGTCTTGAGCCGGAAAAGGGTAGCATGCCTTCTCCAGGTCGGGGAGGAGGTCCTGCCCCAAGTGGAGGAGTTTAAGTATCTCGGGGTCTTGTTCACGAATGAGGGAAAACTGGAGCGTGAGATCGATAGGCGGATAGGTGCAGCGTCCGCAGTGAAGCGGGCGCTGTACCGGTCTGTCGTGGTGAAGAGAGAGCTGAGTCAAAAGGCAAAGCTCTCAATTTACCGATCGATCTACGTTCCCACCCTCATCTATGGTCATGAGCTTTGGGTTATGACCGAAAGAACGAGATCTCGGATACAAGCGGCTGAAATGAGTTTTCTCCGCAGGGTGTCTGGACTCTCCCTTAGAGATAGGGTGAGAAGCTCAGTCATCCGGGAGGGACTCGGAGTAGAGCCGCTGCTTCTCCACATCGAGAGGAGCCAGTTGAGGTGGCTCGGGCATCTGGTTAGGATGCCTCCTGGACGCCTCCCTGGTGAGGTGTTCCGGGCTGAGACCCAGAGGAAGACCCAGGACACGCTGGAGGGACTATGCTTCTCGGCTGGCCTGGGAACGCCTTGGGATTCCCCCAGAGGAGCTGCTCCAAGTGGCTGGGGAGAGGGAAGTCTGGGCCTCCCTACTTAAGGCCTTGTTATACTCTGCAAGACACCCTGTCGCATGTCTTTTACCCCCCGTTGAGTGAGCAAACATTGCGCAACTTTTGGCCGCACTCCCGCTGCTATCCCCCGTTCGACAGCCTGTCGTGTACGTAGCCCCCAAGCAGAACTCCGAGACGCCGACGATGCGTGATTGGTTCAAAGTTTGTGGGCGTTTTTTGTTTTTGCTTTGACAGACAGGGATAGATTTGAAGAGAAACTTGTATGTGTGTGTGCGCGCAGGGCAAACCGTGCGCCTCAGCACACTTTGCGCATTGCATCCCAACACACACACACACACACACCAATACATATATATATAAATATATATATATATATATATATTTACGCGCGCGCACTCAAAAGCATGCGCGCGCATGCATGCACCCTTTAAAAGAAAGCAAATTCCGCTGTTAAACAACAAGCCGTGTTGGTCTAGTGGTAAAGATGTTGCGCTCCCACTCAAAGGACGTGAGTTCGAATCTCACATGGTTGAGTTTTTTTTTTTTTTTTTTTAAATACGGTTATACGGGTACAGCGTGCAAAACTGTAACTAAAGCCTATTTTGTGTGAGAAATCATTTAATATCTTATATTTTTTTATATATGTGATTGCTATTTGAATTGATTGTTAATTTTGTTTGAAGAAGGGACAGAAATAATGAGATTTTTTTCTTCTTCTGCCTCCTTTCATTTCATGTATTGTTTTGTTTTATAATGTGGTTTTGTAAATAATTTTCTTGTGTTTTTACAATTTGAAATGAATAAATTCAATTAAAAAAAATAAAAAAAGTTGGAAGAGGGAGGGATTTATTATAATTTATCCCCCCCACGTCTTGCCAAGTATAAACACTCATGCGGTCAGTGACACACACGCAATTGCATCATCGCTGGGTTCACTCAGCGGGAGGTAAAAGACATGAGACGCGAGTATAAACCCAGCTTAAGGCTGCTACCCCCGCGACCCGACCCCGGATAAGCGGACGAAAATGGATGGATGGATATTAAAAATAACTTTTGTCATAGGCGCTCCTTTGTTCAGAATAAAATCACTATTTTTTCTGCCTTTAAAATTGTACTTTTGTAGGAATATGTTGGTATTAATGTATATGTAGACAGAGGATGGTGATTGTGAGGGTAAATTGTGTGCGTGCATGTGTGTGTGTCCTTGTTTATGTTACTTTGTGAGGCCCATCTTTTGAGTTATACCAAATTGTGAGGACCAACTGCTTCTTATAGGGCCCAGAGCCCGGGCCCCATAAGAATAAGTCCTGTTGGTGGGTTAGGGGTTAGGTTTAGGACTAAGGTGTGAACTGAGGATGTGTTAAGTTTAGGGTAAGGCATGCATTGGTAATGGTTAGGTTTAGGGTAAAGGTCAGGGTTAGGCTATACATAGTTCCCACACACGCCCCCAGTATTGCGCAATACCGGCTTCCGCACCACATCTAAAGGTGGAAAAGGCGAGCAAGATGGCGAACAAGCAGACGCGAACAACCAGAGCAAATTATACGGACAAAAACACGAGCTACCACAGCTTCACCAAGGAAAATGGCAGTGGTCGGAGTTAAATGAGTTTGAGAAAGAAATCATGGCAGACGAATCGGACAACTAGTCACCAAGTAGTTACTCTGATATCATTAATTATTTAATTACTACGAGTAGCACACACCGGCTTCACAGCGCAGAGCTTCACAGCTTTAAATCCAAAAAAGATTTGTAAACTGTCTCAATCATATCTAACCAGCTAAATAAAGGTTTAACTAAAATAGCACACAGCCAGCACAAACAGTCTAAGCTGAACACGGACCAGAACCAGCACTTTGAGTGTTACCGTGTTGGAAGTTAGCATGTCGCGTTAGCATCTTCAGCGGAGGGTCAGTCGCACGGAGGCTCGCGGCGAGCTCAGGTACGTCGCACGACGTGGATCCGTCGCGGCCGCGGGGGCACGTCCCATGGGACCGACGCGTCGCCCGCACGACTTGGCTCCCGTCCTCCTTCCCCCACTGGGGCGGTCTCCCCGCTGGTCCCGGAGACCGTGAGGAGGCCGTTGTCACGTTAGCGAGATGCTAAGCTAACCACATCAAGACGGTGTTGCTAAATAATGAAAAAAAAAACAGCTCTAACACACAGACAGTTGTACTCTAACATTGTTCTGACATAGTTTCACAAAATGATTTATGTAGAATATTTTGTTTACCAGCCAAAAGGACGACGTCTTCCAGAGCAGATACTTCCGAGCAGTCAGAGAGTGATGGAGCTGCTGTGAGCTTCTCCGATGAGATAAATCCTTCACGTTTACTTTATTTTGATTAAGTGAAACCTGCGCGTTGCCCAAACGTCTACCCGACTGGAACACCCACTGACCCAACACGAAGTAACCATTGCAATTAATTAGAAATTAACAAAAAAAACAATGTGAAAAATGGACATCCATTAGAATGTGCTGTAACTGCTGCTTTGCCTTCCTGTGGGAGGGTCCACCAGGACATCCCACAGATGTGACGTCACATGGGAACTATGTATAGAAATGAATGGAAAATGAATGGAAGTCAATGCATTGGCCCCACAAAGATAGAAAAACAAACCTGTGTGTGTGTGTGTGTCTGTTTAGAAGTAACATTGTCCTTAATGTACATGTGTTTCAGTGGTTCCTGCTTCTGTTTAGAGCTGATTAAAAGAAGAAGTTCCTCAAGACTGAAGGCCTGATGTGGACCAGCAGGATCCAGAGCCTCTTATCATAGAGTCCAGTCTAGTGGGAGACCAACTCAATATGGAGGAGACCGATATCAAGTTTTTGGTCACTACAGTTCCTTTAAAGAGTGAGGAGGATTAAAAAAAACTTTAACAGGAACCCAGGTTTAAACACTCACAAAGACAGTCCCAGCTCTTCAAAGACTGACGTTAACGAGGACTATGAAGAGGATGGTGAAATGGCCAATCCTGACTCTCTGCTAAAGAACTCATCAGACTCTGAATCAGAACATGACGACAGTATGAAAGACTGGAAGGAGAGCAGGGCTCCTGAATCAGAGGTAAAGACTGTCAACAAATCTTTGAGCTGCTCTGAGTGTGGTAAGCAGTATGTCAGTAACCGGACTCTTCAAACACACATGACAAGTCATTCAGGAGTGAAGTCTTCAAGCTGTCTGCCTAATAAGAAATGTGTTGGAGAAAAGACAAATGTAGAGTCACGCATGAAAGTCCAGGCAAGACCAAAATCAATAAGCTGTGATGACTGTGGTAAAAGATTTACTTCCAAATACAAATTAAACAGACACATGACAGTCCACACAGGAGACAAGCCATTTCCTTGTGGACTTTGTGGACATAGATTTGGTCAGAAGACGGATTTAAACAGACACATGACAATCCACAGTGGAAACAAACCGTTTCCTTGTGATATCTGTGGACAAAGATTTAGTCTGAAGGCAAATTTAAATACACATAAGAGAGTCCACACTGGAGACAAACCTTTTCTTTGTGAACTTTGTGGACAAAGATTTAGTCAGAAATCAGCTTTAAACTCACACATGAGAGTCCACACTGGAGACAAACCCTTTCCTTGTGATCTATGTGAACAAAGGTTTAGTTTGAAGGCAAGTTTAAATACACACATGAGAGTCCACACAGGAGACAAACCTTTTACTTGTGAACTTTGTGGACAAAGATTTAGTCAGAAGTCGGCTTTAAATTCACACATGAGGGTCCACACAGGAGACAAACCCTTTCCTTGTGAACTTTGTGGACAAAGATTTAGTCTGAAGACAAATTTAAATACACATATGAGAGTCCACACAGGAGACAAGCTGAGACAAACTGTTTCCTTGTGAAGAAGTTAGTCAAAAATAAAGGAGTGTGTGTAAAAGTAAACATTTAGATGGTACAACAATCAATTACCACTGAAGATTTTTAAAGTTACAAAGATGCTTCACTGATTTGTCCTTTTTAACTTTTATTTAACCAGGAAAATCCCATTGAGATTAAAAACCTCTTTTTCAAGGGAGACTTGGCCAAGATAGGCAGCAGCAAATACAAAACACAGTTGCCACATTAAGTACATAGGTACAAGTTATGGAGTTTGAAGTCCATTCAATTCTGTTAAAAGCACCCATTGAAATGAACTATTCAAGTCTTTCTGCAGTGTATTACATGTAGTAGGTGCAGAATGGACAAAAGCCTTTTTACCCATTTCAGTTTGAGCAAACAACAGCAAGCATCAATAGTCCTGCATGCAGATGGAGTCAGAGCCAGCACCTCTCTGTACAGTCAGAGTCCAAATATATACAAACCGGATTCCAAAAAAGTTGGGACACTAAACAAGTTGTGAATAAAAACTGAATGCAATGATGTGGAGGTGCCAACATCTAATATTTTATTCAGAATATAACACAAATCACAGATCAAAAGTTTAAACTGAGAGAATGTATCATTTTAAGGGAAAAATATGTTGTTTCAAAATTTCATGGCATCAACAAATCCCAAAAAAGTTGGGACAAGTCCATTTTTACCACTGTGTGGCATCCCCCCTTCTTCTTACAACACTCAACAGACGTCTGGGGACAGAGGAGACCAGTTTCTCAAGTTTAGAAATAGGAATGCTCTCCCATTCATGTCTAATACAGGCCTCTAACTGTTCAATCGTCTTGGGCCTTCTTTGTCACACCTTCCTCTTTATGATGCGCCAAATGTTCTCTATACATACCTGCAAACTAGTCACCTTTCGTCAAAGCAAAATATATCATTTATGTGATTCGTGTAGATCCGATGAGTTTTTGTTTTCGGGGATGGGGGGG
>JBBPBX010041446.1:0-28860 GCA_038048925.1 Garcialebias charrua
TGCAACCTTCTGATGCTCCAGCATGAAACTTTTATCTTTGTGATGATGAAATGCTCTTTGTTACAGTAAATGTTGGTGTGTGCCACCAGAGGGCAGGATGTGAATACAGTATCACTTTGAGTTCAAACTTATAGCAGTTTAGGAGAATTGCCTTTTTTTGTAACTAAAAATGAAACTGCAAATGTGAGTTTTGCACATTTCTGCAGGGTGTGTAGCAAAAGATTTGTCTGGATTTTTGTAGTTTAACGATGAAACTAACATTTGGTTAGTAAATATGACAAGCTTTGCCCTTTTACATTCTTTGTTTTAATTTTTGGAATTAAAAAAAAAGTTTGGATTGTTTGAAATGGAGTTGCGTTGAAAGGTTCTGAACAATGAACATCTTACCTGTTCTAGATCTTTGTTAAACGTCTTTTAAAAAGAATCTTGTTACTGTGACAGGTGAGCATTCATGTAATTTGAGTTTGTGTGTGGATGCATGCATTTAACAAAATAATTCATAAATTACTGGATGGATTTTTTATTAAACTTACAGAAATTAATCATCGGATGAACATACAAACGATAAACTTTGAGTCATCCTGATTCAAGATGGCCACTACAGCACATCAAATTAACACCAAAAAGACTACAACTCAATACAGTACTGTATTACAGCTATTACCATATTTTTCAGACTATAAGGCACACTTAAAATTTAATTTTTCTAAAATCGACAGCCTTATAATCGGGTGTGCCTTATGGATGAACTCTGCTTGTGCTTACTGACCTCAAATTCATTGTGTGTGGTATGGCACTCAAAAATCTGTCCAAATGAACTTGTTTCGCTTAATGCGCCTTATAATCCGGTGCTCTTTATAGTCTGAAAAACTGTACGCTAAAAGTCACTGTGGTAGTAGCTGAGACTCCTCCCCGTCACACACACTGGGCACTAACAGATTGGGTGAAGTCTTTTAAAGCGCATTTCTTCAAGGGATGCTACTTTCACTCTGGCCAGATTGATGAGCTAATGGCTAGTCTGAGTGTTTAAAGGTCGAAGGGGGCTGCTGCCATCTTTGAACGAAGGTCTTGAAGATTTTATTGCAGTTCTTGCAAACAGCACTTCATAAACCTTTACCAAAGTCTGTTTTATCGTGTGAGAAATATTAAACTACTGATGGGAAAGCTACAGCTAGATGCTAGCGTTGCTCCTGGAAACAGCATTACTGTTTTTAACAAAGGTGAAACTGATGGCGATGGAAAGATATTAAACTAGCTCTTTAGGAAGACTACACAGTAAAATGTGTTCTCCCCCACACACACTTTGTTTTGTTTACAAGTTTATCCAGAACCATGTTGAAGTGCAGGTCAAAGCAAACGTCTGTTCTGACGACTCCCTCGTGAAGGAGCTGTTGAACATGTGCGCTCAGAGAGGCCGACGACCTGTAAAAACAATGTGCTGGTTTCCATCAGATACACTCAGCACCGTACTGAAGAAAAGGAGCCATCGAGTTGTTCTTTACTCTCCACCAGGTTGTCTCTAATGAAGTCATCAGAAAATGATGATGGGAGAAGCTCCTCCTGCCCTGACATGTTCACATATTTCTTCTTTTTATTATTCAAGAGAACAAAGTCTGATAAATTATTTATCCAGTATTAAATCGTACCCTGTTTTGCTTTAAAACTATAACAACTACAGTATAAAGAATAAAAACCACCTTCAGGACCAATAATTCTCAGTCGGGTCATCTGGACAGTTTCTTTTTTACAGAAACGTTTCACCCTCCATCAGGAGGGCATAATCAGTCAGAGGAGTTCCAGTAAACTGTTTCCCCACCAAGCAGTAAACAACAACAAAACAAATGGTATACAGGTAGTCCTCGACTTACGACGTAGATCCGTTCCTACGCGGCGTCGTAAACCAATTTTAGAGGTAAGTCGGAACATACGCACTGCACCATATACATGTACAGTACTGTATTTTACCAAGCACTTAGCCTATCCTAACACAGTACCCTACATAATTATCAAAACACACATACATTTGGGAGCCATAATGTAGGGAAAAAAGAGTTAATGGCCTACTGGGATGCTGGTGACGCCGTCCTCGGTCTATCCGCCGTATTCTGATTACGACGTAATACCGCGTTCACAGTAAAGTACAGTATTCCTCCGCCGCTGCACCGCGTACAGTACAATACTGTATTCTTCCACCGCTGTGCCGCTGCGTCACAACGTTTATGACGTAAAACTGCGTAACTCGAAATAAGGCTTTTCATAGTAAATGGGAGATGCGTCGTAACCACGAAACGTTGTAACTCGAGACCATCGTAACTCGAGGGAGGACTACCTGTATATATATATATATATATATAGGTAGTCCTCGACTTACGACCGAGATCCGTTATGTGTCGTAACCAAAATTTCAACGTAAGTCAGAACATACGTAAATACTTCACCTTATACGTACAGTAGCCTACTGTATTTTACCAAGCACTTAGCCTATCCTAACACAGTACTCTACATAATTATCAAAAAACACATGAGAGCCATAAAGGGAAAAAAGAGTTAATTTCCTACTGGGATGCTGGTGACGCCGTCCATCCCTCCTCCGTATTCTCTATTGCGTTTACGACGTAAAACCGCAGTAAAACCGGAAACTGCGTAACTCAGCTTTTCAAAATAATTTTTCAATATATATATTTTTTTTAAATTTTATGGGAGATGCGTCGTAACCGCAAAACGTTGTAACTCGAGACCGTCGTAAGTCGAGGACTACCTGTACATATATATACAGGTAGTCCCCGGGCTGTTCGTAAGTCGAAAATGACTTAAGTCGGATCACATACAAAATATGGTGTAGTGGCAGAGCTTTCGACTTGGGACCCGAAGTGGCAGAGCTTTCGACTTGGGACCCGAAGGACGCGGGTTCGCGCCCCGGCCACTACACACCTTGGGGTGTCTATGAGTGCACACCTAATTCTCCAGCTCCCCGGGCGCTTTCTGGCTGCTCACTGCACCACCTGGTGGTGGTTGGGTTAAATGCAGAGACGAATTTCGTCTGTGTATGGGAACATACACAGATGACAGACAAAGACATTATTATTATTATTATATATATAAATAAATAAATGTACAGTACTGTACAGTTACCAAGCACTTAGCCTATCCTAACACAGTTTTTAAAGATGAAGGAATGAGTTGAATTGTCTCCCTTTCACATAAAGGGAGCTAGCTCCCTTTATGTGAATGGAGCCTGCTAGGGAGGAGGGAGACAATTCAACTCACTCCTTAACTGTGTTAGGATAGGCTAAGTGCTTGGTAACTGTCCAGTACTGTACATTTATTTATTTATTATTTAAAAAAAATTATATATATATATATTTTTTTATGAGATGCGTTCGTAAGTCCGAAACGTCGTAAGTAGGGGACTACCTGTATATATGTGTGTGTGTAGCCACTTCCTGCAGGTGCTCACTGGCGTGTGTGATGCTCTTTAACCCCAGTTCGTTTGAGCAGAACAGGCCAACCAGTAAGAGCAAGATTTATTTTATATAGTTTGGCTTTATTTTACTTTACAAAAGTTGTAATCTCAAGGAGAGACAACTTAAAAAACAAGTTTTGTTTGACAAATCCAAACAAAACTCTTTTTGTTTCTCCCTCTTTTCCCATAATGCATGACACAGTAAACAAAAGGTTAGGTAAACCCATCTTTTTCACCTCGTGCCAAAAAGTTCTCACTTTTCTAAGTAGCAGTTTACCTCTGGCTGTCACCCTGGACGTGACTCACTGCAGCTCCTTCCTCTTTGCTGAGCCTTGTTTGGCTGTGCAGCTGCGTGTCACACACTCCACCAAGTCTTTTTCTCACCGCTCTCTGGTCTAAGTGAAGTACCTCTGCAGACAAAGCAGGTGACTCATGGGCAAAGCTGCTGTGGGCTAACAGCGTGTGTTTCTGCGTGGAGCATTGAGGCTGGATATAATTAACCCGGTGCCAAGCAGAACAAACCGGCCTGCAGGAGATTACAGTTCAACACTCACAATGAAACACAATGCAACCAAGTCCCACAGGTAATGTGAACACAGAGGATAAAATGTCACACACCTATTATATTCTTTGCATCGTTTTGGGTTTAGTTGAAAAGAAATGCTGCTAGATGTTCGCAACAGAACCAGGAAGTGTTTGAGATCCTTACAAAAGTCAAAATACTGCAGCTATGAAGTTTGTCTATGTTTGGAGTCACTCGAGTCCACTGTCTGCCACAGCTAATCAACACTAGTCAACACACAAAAATGACTAACTCAGCTGATTTTGCAGATATTGAATTAAAATCTCTCATGCTGCTGTTTCAATACCCATCACAACAGACTCATGTTCGGGCTGCTGTTTAATATGCCGTATTATTTTACATGATTAGTGTTTAGCGTCCTAGATCCTTATACTGTTTCTTTTTATACTTTATATTTTTGCTATTTTTGGATGTAACTGGGACCTTGAGTGCACAATTTCGTTCCACCTCATGTACCACATGTGATGTGAATGACAATAAAGAACCTTGAACTTGAAAATGAGGTGTGTTAGTAGCTGAGAGTCATCCCCAACACTGTCACTGAGCACTAACCAGTGTAGCCAGATCTGTTAATAAATCTCTGCTGTTAGCTATTACCGGCATTGTGTTTGACTTTTAGCAAAATATGTTGTGAATTAGTGGATTGATTTGATGAAATTCTTAGAATGTAAACATTGAATGTACACCTACCATTGATTAACTCTTAGGAAAAGCTCAATTCAAGATGGCTACCACAGCCAACTGACCTTAGAAACCCCTAAAATAACTACGATTCACACTTTTACAGATAATGAGCTAAAATTGGGCGTAGTAGTAGCTGAAAGTCATTCACAACATATAATCTATAAGCTCTACACATATTGCACAACATATTTGCTTAAAACATCAGCATTAGCTGTTAGAGCATCAACGTGTGGCACGGGGGCTGCACAGCTGGAGAGAAAAGCTTTACAGAGAGTGGTGAAGGCTGCACAGAAATCTGTTGGAGTCAGTCTCTTCACCATCACAGACATCTACACCTCCAGATATAGGAAGAAGGCCACCTGCATCATGAAGGACCCCACTCACCCAGCACACACACTTTTTGCCCCGCTCCCATCAGGAAGGGGGTTGTGAAGCATTAAGTGTAGAACCACTAGACTGAGGAACAGCTTCTACCCTGAAGCCGTTAGACTCATAAATCTCTAACCATTACAATCACTGCAATGCACTTTAATTGGACATTTGACACTTTATCTGTGCTGCTGATTTATCATGCATAAGCTGCTCTATTCATACCCATCTGCTCAGAACAGACTCGTGTTCAGGCTGCTGTTTAATACACAGTATTATACAGGTGGTCCCCGACTTACGACGGAGATCCGTTCCTACGCTGCGTCGTAACTCAAAAATCGCCGTAAGTCGGAAAATACGTCCAAACGGCACCTCATACATACAGTACTGTATTTTACCAAGCACTTAGCCTATCCTAACACATTACCCTACATAATGATCAAAAAACACATACATTGGGAGCCATAATGAAGGGAAAAAAAGAGTTAATAACCTACTGGAATGCTGGTGAAGCCTTCCTCCGCCTGTTAGCATGTTAGCTCGATGTCCCTCCAACATCTGAGGCTGCCTGAAGTTTGCGCGGTCCAGACTGTTTACAGCAAGGCCTGTTAGCATGTTAGCTCCATACATTTGGAGCCATAATGAAGGGAAAAAAGAGTTAATAACCTACTGGGAGCTGGTGAAGCCTTCCTCCGCCTGTTAGCATGTTAGCTCATTGCTAAGCTGTAGCCTCTCTGCCTCGTAAACCTCCGGTCCAAACAAAGGTCTCCTGTACTTTTCCACACGCGGTCCAGAGTTTTACAGTAAGGTCTGTTAGCATGTTAGCCCCTCCTAACCTCCTCTGCCCGGTCTGCCTGTAAACAATGAGGTCTCCTGTAATTTTCAGCTGTAATCCTCTGCCCGTGGCCGCTAAGGTACACTCTCCCCCCTCCCTGCTGTAATTTCTGCCTCCGCTGAGTTTCGGTACCATATTTTTTGGTGTAAAGGTGCATAAACCATGTAACTCGAAACAATGCTTTTCAATGGGAGGGCATTCGTAACCGCGAAACGTCGTAAGTCGAGGCCGCCGTAAGTCGAGGACTACCTGTATTACATAATTGTTTAGCGTGTATTTTAGATCCTTTTATACTGTTTCTTTTTTTATACTTTATATTTTTGCTAGTTTTGGGTGTAACTGGGACCTTGAGTACAACATTCTGTTCTACCTCATGTACCACATGATGTAAATGCCAATAAAGAACCTTGACTCTAGAGTCAAAACAGTTTGTCGATTAAACCACAGGGCACATTTTAATGAAACCCTCAGGAATTATTTACTGACATTACCAAAACTTAACATTTAGAGTCATTCTGATCCAAGATGGCTGCCACAGCTAACTAACTTAGCCATCATAAAAACACCCATAATTTCAGATACTGCGCTGAAACGGGTGTAGTAGCTGACAGTAATTCTCCAACCATCTTGCAAGGTTGCATGAGCTCGTACAAAATGTTCTTTACGAGGTTGTATCAGAATAATAATTTCTTATCGATTGATGGCCTTAATCTGAAACTTTGACATGGAAGGTGCATGCGTTCATCCAAGGCATGCTGGGCCTTTAACTCCTCGTGTGTCCCTCCAACGAGCATGTCTACATGTGTGAAGCGTTTGCTCAGCGCTCATCCATGTGTTTGTGTAATGCTTTTCGTGGAAGTTCTTTGGGTGTAACATGGGTGTATCTGATTATTTGTGTGTTTGGGCACCATGGCTTGTGTCAGCTTCACCTGGGAGCCTTGTTTAAAGAAAGGAGACGGGTCAAACTACCGCTGCACTGTCACAGAAGTGTGCACCTCTTTATCTCAGGTCAAAAAGAAGCGAGCCCGATCGTTTTAGGCACACATGGTGTTGTTCTTTTTTCTGCCTTCTTTTAGTTTGCCACAAACAAACACGTAGCCGTTATGACATGTTGGTGTTCTCGAGTCAAAGAAAAGTGAATTATCTAAACTTTTCCACAACGGGTTGTAAACTCAGAGGTTGGACTGATGAATAATTAGGAGGATGTGAGATGACAGTGGTCTTGCAGTGGAAAGAGGTTGGTTGGTGATGTGAAGTGGAAAGAGCGTGCCATGGAAACCCGAACATGTGCCACAGAATTTGATTAGTGTAGCAGGTACCACAGGGGCAGACCTTATCACCGCAGCCATTAACAGAGAGCTTGTTTGGTGAGACGTCAGTCAGAGCAGCATGCTTCAGTTGCTCAGGTCTCTCTTGTAAACGAGTCCCCGAGGCCCAATGGGATTAACCTGTCTGAATAAAGGTTGAACGAGTTTTTGTTTTTACCAGTAGAGGGATGTAACAAAGTACAAGTACAAAGTACTTCATTACTGTACTTAAGTACATTTTTCATGTAACTGTACTTTACTTAAATAGAGTTAAATGTGAGTACTTTTGACTTTTGCTGCATTTTACATGAAGTATCTGTACTTTCTACGACACTACATTTCTATAATGCGTTGTTACAAGTTACATTCACTTTGCGTTTATTTATTTATTTCTTCTTTAGTTTGAAAGTAACCAATGGTGAGAGGGGAGTTGGTCCATTGAATCACTGCAAAGTGGACAGGTAACCTTAGACCTGCCTTCAAGAAGAGCTGGACCAGTGACCTATATTCTAGTACTGTATATATGTCATTGAGCTGGGCGCACCCACAACACCACTAACACACCCAAACTGGATTCCACCACAGAGATTCAGCCAGAAGATTTGAGCCGCTCATGGTCCTACTGAAAGACTATTGAAAGATTATTGAAAGACTATTGAAAGACTATTGAAAGATTATTGAAATGTTATTGAAAGACTATCGAAAGACTATTGAAAGACTATTGAAAGATTATTGAAAGATTATTGAAATGTTATTGAAAGATTATTGAAAGACTATTGAAAGACTATTGAAAGATTATTGAAATGTTATTGAAAGATTATTGAAAGATTATTGAGAGATTATTGAAAGACTATTGAAAGACTGTTCAGTACAGCAGGACAGATTCTCTCTCACAGAAGAGCCAGACTGGACTCAAAAAACTTTGAAAACCAACTTCTTCTGAACTTGAACAAGAAATTCTTGCTGCAACATTAAAATGTGTCAGTTCATGGATGTTAGGAGACAAGAGATGTCTCCAAATGTCTCAACACTCAGGTCCAAGTTTTGAAAATGGTGTCAGGAAGTTAAAATATTGTTCACTATTGACCCATTATAAGGTTGCTAGACGGTATTTTAACTAGAGCTGATGACAAACTGGAGATGAAATGATCAGTGCCCGATCCTTTGTTGTATCTAATGCTCATTTTTTCCAGACAGACAACTTTTTACTTAATGTGTTTACTGCAGTTAAAATGACACATTGGTTTTGTTTTGTGTTCAATGAAAACGTTCAAAGGTATAATCATTCCTCTTTCTTATTTTAATTAATGACATTTAATTCTACGTCATCCCTGAAATTCTGACGCACAGAATCACAAGTCCAAGTGTGAACTGTGTCACAGGGTAAACACAATAAAAACATGTATTATCTGCAACATTGTTCTTTAAAATGACTCAACACTATTAATGTATTACAGAAAATTTACATATGCACACTTAAAGGGGACCACATATAGGTCTTTAAAATCTTTATGTTATGTCTGTGTGCTATCTTGACAATATTAATTCATTTTAATACACAAAATAATTCTTAGATAATCAATTATACCCTTTTTAATTCTGCCATTTTTAACTTTCGTTTTGAACGACCGGTTTCTGATACTGAGTTCTGAAGTCCACGCCCTTCAATGATCTGTTTACGCCCTCTGCAACAGCCAGTATCTGTAATGTGTTGTTGTTTTAAAATTTGCTCTTTTTTCATTACTCATTTGACTTACTGTTAGTGCTAGCTCCTTTTAGCATTAGACCACCCGAATCCGATGCTAATGTTAGCTTGTTCCTCTTCCGGTGTTCGCCAGCTCCGCTCGTTGCACGCGGCGATTTTGGGAGTTATCGCTGTTCCAGTCAAGACAACACAAAGTTCACCAAGTGTCTCCCGTAAATTAATCCGTAAGGAGAAGGTCCTCGCTGCTGCGGCTGCGAGGCTGTACAGTTGAAGCTCCGCTCCATCGCGCCAGAAGAGGGTCCCGTTGCCGCCGGTCCCTACGCCGGCGGTCTGCTCGTTTAATTTCTGCCGGCTGCGCGTTGGGAGCGATCGCAAATACACTAAAAATTGAACTAAAACATAAAAATAACAATTATACTTTATTTATAAAGCCATTTAAAAAAAACACAGCTGCAACAAAGTGCTGTACACATGAAATTAAGAACATATAAACAAAAGATGAGATGAAATCATGAAAAACAACAGTCATGTGTTTAATACAGAAGTGGGTTGAGCCTAACCAGGGGTTGCTAGGTGAGGGGCTGGACTCAGGTTGGGGTGGGTTGTGGCTGCGGTTTGTGACGTCACAAACCGCAGGAAGTGAGAAACGAACCGTTTTTATCACAGACAAATAAATCTACTTAGAGTAAATAAACCACTGGGTGCATTTCTTTGGCCTTAGGACTGTTTTTTTTATGAAGTACATACCCAAAGTTGAGTAAAAAAACATTAAAAAGTGAATTTTGCATGTGTGGTCCCCTTTAATGATACTGTAGACCAATGCATTAGGTAATACATTCAGCAAGTACTTTTACTTTAATACTTTAAGTATTTTTTAAAGCAAGTACTTACTTTTACTTAAGTAAAAACATTAATGTGGCACTTCTGCTTTTACTAGACTACATTTTTGTCTGTTTATTTATACTTTTACTTAAGTACAGTGTTTGAGTACTTTCTTCGCAACGTTTATTGTTAATTTGTTCAAATATCCATCCTTCCATCCATCCATCCATCCATCCATCCATCCATCCAGCCATTTTCTTCAGTTTATCCGGGGTCGGGTCGCAGGGGTATCAGCCTAAGTAGGGAGGCCCAGACTTCCCTCTCCCCAGCCACTTGGAGCAGCTCCTCCGGGGGAATCCCAAGGCGTTCCCAGGCCAGCCGAGAAACATAGTCCCTCCAGCGCGTCCTGGGTCTTCCTCTGGGTCTCCTCCCGGTGGGACATGCCCGGAACACCTCACCAGGGAGGCGTCCAGGAGGCATCCTAACCAGATGCCCGAGCCACCTCAACTGGCTCCTCTCGATGTGGAGAAGCAGCGGCTCTACTCTGAAACTCCCAGTATACTCTCGCGTATGTCCGTTCGCGGAGGTCCGCGCGCACCTCCGCAGGGCATGTCCTTGCAAAGCTCAATTTTTACATCCGCGTATGCAGTGTCGCACATTAAAGGCTCCAGTATACTCCCGCGTCCTGTCAGCTGAGCGGAAACTGTGCACAGAGGGTTGAGACTTCATGCTTGAGCATCCACCCTGAGCAGCTGCAGAGCAGCTCCGCAGACGTGGGGTGTTTACCTTTAGGACAAATTGAGGTTGCCGATTGGTCATTTGCTGACACGCCTACTGGATTGATTGACAGGTTAAAAAAAAGCGAGAGCTGGCAGCTCCAGCTGGTGTTCTGTGTTTATATTGTTATTAAAATTTTCTACAACAAACAAACAAACAAACAAACAAACACAAAAACAAACCGGAGCGCTGGTCCTGCAGCCCACATATCAGACCAGCCCACCAGAAAATCTCCAGACCCTCCCACAGCCACGCTGCACCTGATTTTAATTATCTCGTGACAAATTCCTTCATTTCTCACCATTACAGTCATGGCATCAACGGAGGAGGAAGCGATCGCTTGCTTCTTGACAAAAAACAAACAAAAGAAAAGGCCAGATCAGGGATGAAGAAGGGGAATTTAATACGTTGGTGTTGCATACAAACCAGGTAAACGCCCCTTGTCTGCGGAGCTGCTCTGCAGCTGCTCAGGGTGGACGCTCGAGCATGAAGTCTCAATCTTCTATGGACAGTGTGCACAGTTTCCATGCAGCTGACAGGACAAGGGAGTATAGGGGGCTTAAGTCCCTCCCGTATGACTGAGCTTCTCACCTCATCTCTAAAGCCTCGGATATAGTCGCGCTTTTGGTCCGCAAGCTGGAGCGCACGTGCTGCTCGCGCACTGTGCATGCGTTTATAGTGTGGCACGGCAGCGCATGGCAAAGTGCTGTTCTTTTACTGACCAGCAGGTGGCAGTACCCTCTAAAACCTGTGCATATGTTGCAAGAAAGGGTGTAGAAGAAGAAATCTACCGTAGAAGAAGAACTGTTTGAAATCACACAACAAAAACAAATAGCTTTCCGCTCGCTCGGGGAATTTAATGCATTTGAATCACATAAAAAACATTCCTCCATGCGTCGCGACGCCGTTTCCACGACCACAGCGGCGCAGACAGCTGCAGATTCTGGCGTGAAGGCTGTCGGTGAGGTCCACACCCGACCTGTCAATCAATTCGGCGCGCGCTAGGCTTGCGGAGCTTCAAAATCTGGGAGGTGCACGACCACGCGCGAAACCAACGCGCTGGCCAAAGCGCGGGGGCGGGGACTTCGCGATTGCGTCACTTTGGCCGCGCGCCCTATGCGACGCGTCAACTATATCCTAGGCTTAAGGGAGTCCAGACACCCTGTGGAGAAAACTCATTTCAGCCGCTTGTATCCATGATCTCGTTCTTTCAGTAACAACCCAAAGCTCATGACCATAGATGAGGATACATACGATGATCAGTAAATTGAGAGCTTCACCTTTTGACTCAGCTCTCTTCACCACGACAGACCGGTACAGCACCCGCTTTACTGTAGATGCCGCACTTATCCGCCTGTCGATCTCCCGCTCCATTTTTCCCTAATTTGTGAACAAGACCCCAGGATACTTAAACTCCTCCTCTTGGGGCAGGACCTCCTCCTCGACCCAGAGGAGGCACCCTAGACCATAGATAATATATACACTAGATAAGACATCCCCGCTGTTGGCCAATGGAGACCGACATCGTCAGACGGCGGCCATCTTGCCACAGACAGAACGCCCACTCTTAACATGAATGTGAATGGGGCATTTACTATTAAAATAACCATAACTTGCTTAATTTTCAACCGATCTTAAAACGGTTTGGTTTGTTATAAATGTGAGAGATGTTGTTATAATATGGTGTACTTAAGATGGACGTTCACATGAAAATAACGTTATATAGACACTGTATTGCACTAGCAATATACACAATAAGATTATATTTACATCCATTTATAAATACATGTTTATTTCCAGTGAAATTAACTGACATATGTTACAATGCTAATAAATATTTAATACTATTTCATCATAAATAGCATTATTATTAGTGGTATGAAAATAATTTATGCCAATTTTTTCCCTACACATGCAAATATTATGTAATATTAAATACATTATTACACAAACCTTGGTCAATATGTGTAGTTTATTTTTTTTAGATACATGAAAAGATTTAATAATCGGGAGATATAAATAAACAAACAAACAAACAGAAATAAACATCTGATAGTGTGACAAGACTCTCAGTCCCTCGGTGCAACAGTAACTATTTAAACATTAAAACACTGAAACATATAATAATAAACATAAGCATAAAATAGTAAAACTGTAACACTGTCCTGAGTTTTTGCATAGTGGTAAATGAGTATGAAAATTTACACCAACTCTAAAACTAAAACACTAAACATTTAATGAACATAATACTGTCCTGAGTTTTTGCATACTACTGTAGTATAAAAAGTAAAAAAGTATAAAAGTACAGTATAACTATAAAATAAACTAAAGGTTCTAGCATTGACATTTGCAAAGTGGCAAAGCAGCATATGAGTTAATGTACACAGTATATGTATGAGGTAGTAGTTCATGTTGTTATAGAGGCAAAAGTGGCATATGCAGTAAGGCACATTGGGCATCCTTAAATAAGGCTGGTCAAAGAATACTGTATGTGTACTGTATATGTCAGCAAACGGTGATGGAAGATCTTGTTCTTCTACAGAGGACATATCTACAGCTGACAGGTTTGTTGATGTGTCAATGTGGTAGAACTGGTCAGCAGAGGACATTGGTTCAACTGGTAGGGACTCTGTCTCATCCTGTGCGGTCACATTGCCTTTTATGCTTGGTTTAACACCACACCGGGCCATCAGCTTTCTGAAAATGTTCTTGAACTGGCTGGCACTAGGGTTGTTATTCCATCCACCTTAAAATAGACACAAGATATATAACAGTATATTACATATTCACCGATTTTTCAAACAAATAAACAAACCAAATGTATTTTCCTAAAAAAAAAAGAAAACATGGATCAACAAATTGAAAACAATACAGTTGCTGACAGTTCCGGTCACTTAGTGTTGTGTTAAAAAATAATTATGAATTGTACCAGATGCTCTGATGGAGTTAAAGAGAAGCTCCAAGTGGTCCTGGCTGAACCTGTAGGTCAGGATATATCGCTGCTCATCAAGCAGCACAGGAACCATTGACATCAATGTGTCAATATTGATGATAAATCCCAGGATAGAGAGGAATCTTAATCAAATAAAGCAAATATTGTATAATTACAAAGAGGTCCCAAGAAAGAATGAGTTTATGAGTTTAGGATCTTAACATTTACTTTTTTTAGGGGTGGCGGTGACTAAACACAAGAGCAGGAACAGAGACATATTTTAATACAGCAAATATATTGTAGCAAAACACCCTGATAAGATAAGAAGTACCATCACCAGAAAAGAGCATCTTATGAACGTGATGCAGAGAGGTGAGAACAACTGAGGAGATAGCATTAGAGATGCACTAAAACCGGTAAAGTGTAGCTGTTGGGAATACTGTAGTTACTTTACTTTGGATCATTACTTATAACTACAGTAGTTTTATACAACTACTGTAATGAAGAATAAAATAAACCCATATGCCAATACCCATTAACAATAATAATTATAGTAATGACAAGTATACACATATATCATACTTTTGGTGTGCTTGCATTTACTTTTGGTACAATAAAACAGCTATTAAAAATGGTATCAAAAAGAAACACTGAATCATAATCATAATTTATATAAAGATACTTTTACAAGCCTTATACCAAACCATACCATTTTATTTATAGAGCACTTAAAACAACAACAAGGTCAACCAAAGTGCTGTAAATATATGTCATTATTATGTAAATATATATTATGTATAATATTATGTCAATAATATTATCTCACATTTTTTGTGTGTAGCGTGACGTGTAATGTGCACTGATCCAAAATATAACTATGATTATTCTAATTAAAGTAATAATACTGTCACAGAGTCTTACTGGTGAAATGTGATCCCAAGGTTTCTTGTTTTGATGTTACGTCTATTGGAGCATCCATAGGCTGCACAAAAGTCAGGCATCTTGTCAAAGAGTATTTCTGTAAAACACAAAGCAGTAATTAGTTTTGAACATACCAAACCGCTTGGAAATCATGTGCAGCTTTAGTTCAGTTAAAAACAAAGAGCTCCTAGTGATCTAAGAATGCTAGGGAAATGTTTGGAATACTAGCTAGCCCTCAAAGGCTCTTGTTAATAGTCTGCTAATAAATACAGTCATGATCAAGACAGTCATTTAGACAAAAGATTAGTTTGTTTTAAAATAGTTATTGGTGTAATAAAAACAGAATTTAAATTCTACATTCTCGATGAGTGTGACACCCAAAACACGAATAAAACCTTTTAAAAAAGACGAAACTGCTGTCTGATTACCAAAGAAATCATAGCCACGTTAATAACGTTTTTAAAAACATAAACCGTTTGTAAATCCGTCAAGATTACAGCGAGTTAAGCGTATTTTTGTTTGTATAAATCCCTCACCTCCATACGGTTTCCACAGCTGCAGCTAATGTTGCTGTCTGTGGCAAGATGGCTGCCGCTTGACGACGCCGCTGACTCCTCCTCAGCTTATCTAGTGTATATATCTATGCCCTAGACCCCTTTCCGGCTCAAGACCATGGCCTTGGACTTTGAGGAACTGATCCTCATCCCGGCCGCATCACACTCAGTTGTGAGCCGCTCCAGTGAAAGCTGTAGATCACGATCTGATGAAGCCACATCATCTGCAAAAAGCAGATCAGAGAAATTTGGAAATGTTCAATATGCTTAAAAATTAAAATAAATTTACAATTACATTGTACTAACCAGTGTATTTTGGTTTCTAAGCACAGTGTACTCACTACAAAAATGTAGACTACACCAGTGGGCACCAGTGACCCTCTGCAACCTGAAAAGGAAACGCTCGGTGAATTCTGTGGAAGTCTCACAGCTCCAGGGATGAGGAGCCCGGCTTTGGCGGACCATTTGTCCGATCAGAGGTTGGATCAGAGGAACGGCTTCGCAGCCTCAGATGTTGGAGGGACACTGAGCTAACATGCTAACAGGCGGAGGAAGGCTTCACCAGCTCCCAGTAGGTTATTAACTCTTTTTTTTCCCTTCATTATGGCTCCGAATGCATGTGTTTTTTGATAATTATGTTGGGTAATGTGTTAGGATAGGCTAAGTGCTTGGTAAAATACAGTACTGTACATATGAGGTGCCTTTGGATGGACGTATTTTCTGACTTACGACGATTTTCAGCTTCTACCCTGAGGCTGTTAGACTCATGAATAAATAAAAATAAAATAAAAAATAAACACTGCAAAATATCACATCATACTGATGCTGATCTGTTTTCTTGTTGCTGTGTTCATCTGTGTTCATCTGTGACCATCTGCTCATACAAACTCATGTTCGTGCTGCTGTTTATTCCCACTATATTAAGCTTAGTGTATTACTAGTTGATGCTTTTCTTAGTTAGTTCTAGATGTTATTACTGTTTTTCTCTTTCATTTGTTGTTGGATGTAACTGGGACCTCGTGTACATAATCTCGTTTTCATCACATGTACCACATGCGGTGCAAATGACAATAAAGACTCTCTGACTCTCTCTGACTCTGATTTTCGAGTTATGAACGGGTGTAGGAACGGAACTGTGTTGTAAGTCGGGGAGTACCTGTATTTTCTAACTGGGTGTCTCATGATGCAGACGTTGCTGTTTTGTACCTTGTTCGTGTATCACTAATGACAGTTTAAGATTTATTCATTTATTTCCGCTGCTCTCTTCTTCAGGGGTCACCACGGCGAACTAGCCCACATGAAGACTTGTCATTTGTTTTTCCTCTGGATGCCCTCCCTGACACAACCACAGACCACCGAGCTACCACAGCCCTCTGTGTGGAGCAGAGTATGGTACTGCTATCTAGGGCACCTGGAGGAACAGATGGTGGGGGTTAAGGGCCTTGCTCAAGGGCCCAAAGTGAGGGAAATGAGGGTGGAGACAGGTGTGGGTGTTTCACCTTTTCCACCCACATTTTAATGTTGTCGGTCTGGGGAGTTGAACCGGCGACCTTCCGATCGCACCTTCTCTAACCTCTGCTCCACCAGATACTGATACTACATTTGCCTGAGTACTTAGCAGTTTAATGTCATTATTTTCATACTGAAACCACTGTTGATTGTGTCTCTTTAAATCAGATCAGTACAGTGTGAGAGCTGCACGGCTGATGGTTGAACAATAACAGCGCGGACACTGAACTCGACGTATTCGATCACGGCTTGGTGTTTATGTAGCAACGGCAATGAAGTCAGAGGGATGAAGAGGTCGGACAGACAGAGAGCAGATGATGAGTCACTGAGACATGACCAGACATGTTGCTGCTAAAGCTTGGACTAGTTCACACTGCGGATCAAAGCTCAGTTTAGTTTTTGTAGTTGTTCACAAATGATTTAAATGAAACCATCATTACCTGCCTCCAGAGTGAACAGTCTGTTTCACATTAAGTGACCAGCCTACAGAACCGTCAGAACCACGGCTGAAAACAACTAGTTTCAGAGCAGGATAATGCATTCTATTTCTGTTTATAATGTAAAATACCACACACAAGATCTTTGCAGATGTAGGAAACAGCCTTTAAAAAACAACATGGCGGTCATTTAACAATGAAAAATTGCCTTTTAGCTTGTGAACAATGTCATATTACTTTTCACACAAACAAGTGACAATTTTCCACCAAAAGCAGCTTCAAATAAACGTTAAAAAGGTTGAACAATGACAATTTCATCTTTAAATGTCATCAACATGTAGTTTCTTGCAACTTCTGAACACTTTTCAGCCAAAAACTATATTTTAAGAGTCAACAAACTTGGATAGTATTTTATGCCAACATGTAATGTATTCATAATCACACAAAATTAATATAAATCATTTTTAGAGACACGTTACGGGCCATCAGATGTAAGAGACATGGTCAGAGTTACCTGACACACTTCTACTTTAATTAATTACTTATTCAACACTCGTTCAAGGTGAGAATAGTAATTCATTAGCAGCCACAGACTGAACTTCATGTCCTTATATCACATGAACTTGCATGCGGAAGTACCCGGATGTCCCGTGCCGAAACACGGCGACAAGTTTAAAATCACTTTGAAACAAATTTTCATTGATTTATCATTTTGCTTGTACAAACAAACATAGTTGAATGATACAACATATATATGTTGTGCCACTTAATACATAGTTCCAACATCATGTCACAATACCTTTGAATGTGCACGGATCATCCATCCAGCTACCGTTTAGCAGGCTTCCAACGGGTTCACTTTCTAGTGACTCGCTGAGGTCCGCATCAACCGAACCGAGGTAGCAGCACTTTAGTTCTGGTGGGTTTTCAAGATGAAATATTCTTAGAGAGGAAAATTCATTCACAGATTGGTGCTTAACGCTCGAATCGGGCTTACAGCGACATGCCATAAGTCCCTTGCTGAAGAACAGGGTCTTTGGCATTTGACCGACGTCCGACAGCTAAAGAGAAAGTCATTACTTCTTAAACTTCCTCGTAACAACTCACGTTCCAGGAAGTTAGTGCTTTTTGTAGAGGATTTGACATCAGCAGCATTCACTCCATTCATTGGCTCTTGTGTTGAGAATTGGAGTGAATTAGCTTAGGTCAAATAGTTCATTAGCAGTTAAAAGAGTGAAGGTTATTTAGAGACAGTGTCCCTCATGCACAAACATGTTCGTATTTTTATCCTAAATTTCTCCTACTTTTGTTCGTACGAAGCGTTCGTACGAACATGCCACGTCAGATTCAACAAACTCTTCTATCCTCAGGAAAAGTGTGTAAATGGCTGCGCAAATATGATGAATCCCACCTGTTCTATTCACCTGCGCGTGCACGCGGAGAGGTTATTTACATAATTCCCACCCCTCAAAACACCATATAAGGCTACGTTTCCTGCCTCACAGAGCAGGAAGTGTCCATTCATTCAAAATCAAGAAGTAAAAAGAAGACCTTTACGCGTTCGGAGATTGAAGTTCTGCTCTCAGTCGCGCTGTGGCGCACCGCTACCCCCCCCCCCGCAAGTGTCGGATGGTCAAATATTTTTAATTTTAGTGTAAACAACTGTGTTACATTATAGTTTCACTTATTCAGAAGAGCTGTGGCGCACCGCTACCCCCCCCCCCCGCAAGTGTCGGATGTGTTTTTGAACAAAAGCATTTTAAAATGTCTCGAAACTACAGTTAACGTCATATTAATATTAGTGCATGTTGTGTCTCCCGTGGGTCGTACAGTATCAGAAATCAAGAATAAATGGTTTGATCTGAAAATGGCTTCAAGGAAAAGTCTGCGCTACCGAGATGGATGGAAAAATAAATGCCATGCGCACCTTGCGCAAGACGCGTGCCAACAGCATGCGTGTTCAAGCTGTGATAAAGCCGAGGACCCACTCGTGCGGCGCGCACGGACCATCCCCGGGGCACGGGGGGGGCCTGCGCCACGCGCGGGGGGCGCACGGTGGTCGACGTGGGGCACGGGGGCGCGGGGGCGCACGGTGGTCGGCGTGGGGCACGGGGTGGGGGGTTGAAGCCGCTTTATTTTAATTTAACCAATTTGTGTCGTTGCATTTAATTTATTTTAAACTCAGAATATTTTCTAAATAATGAAATATGAGTTATTAGTGAAGGAAATCCGTCTGGATGACAGCAGACCGACTGCTCCTAAAATTTACGACAGGTCTGGACCACACGTAAATTTTGTTCATATCTGAAAAAAATCTTAGGATACGAAAACATTGTTGGATGCCACAAATGATCCTAAATCGCTCGTTAAGAACAAATCTGTGCGTACGAACGGTTCTTGCATGAGGCCCAGTGTTTAGGAAAAGACAGAAAACTGACACCAGCTTTTATGATTAAACTGATTAGCTGTTTTCTAACTTCTACACAAAATTGCAAAGTACAATTTGACATATCCTTGGACTTGAGACAGAGTTTTGATTAATATGTCCACATATTAAAGAATACACCATTTGAGGAATAACACCAGCATAATAACAAATGATCATAAAATGGCAGAAGGTTATTCTGTTGATATATTTGAATTAGAACAAATTTTAAAAAGTCTCTTGGTGATTTAATTTGTGTCTTTGATTCAAATTAAATGTAATAAACTGTGTAAATATCCTTCACTGCAGGTTTTCAGAGAAAAGGTGTTTCACTGAGAGATTCAGTGAAAAGGTGTATCATTGGGACAGTTCAGAGACCAGAGTGTGATCCACTACACACACCTTTCAAAATATGGCGAGCCAACACATTCCTAGTTGTTAGACTCTTGAGAAAATTAACTTTCATTCAAACCAATAATCTAATCACTTTGTGAACAGAAAAACCTCTTTAAGTGCTCATATATTTGAAACCCACTGTGTCGTTAATAAAGTCAAATGCATTATATCAGTTGAATCGCTTCCTGTGGCAAATTTGAAAGTGTTTTTTAAGTAAAAGTTTTGTAAAAATGTTCCCATGGTGTCATGTAGAGCCAGCTGATATAATCAGAAAAAACACAACACTAAGGAGCCTGCATGAGGAAACAGAGAAAATGGAGCCAGTAAATCCACAAAACCTGAAAATGAAGCTGAGGAATCTAATCTGTTTTATTGTTTTCATCTATGGCATGATAAAATATCTGGTGGGTGGGAGCAAAATCCAACTTCACAACCTTGGACATCGGGGACCATCACACATGACAGCTTTGGCTGATTAGATTTCTCGTTGACAGCGGGTGGAATTAGATGAGGACACAGGACAGAGGACAGAGATGAAGGTAGCTTTAGTCCCAGTGTGTGGTAACACATACAGAAATAAAAGATGATTGAAAACAGTTTAGATGTTGCATCATGTGGACAAGCAGAGGAAAGATAAAAGATTCAATCGAGTTAAAATAATTAGGAACACTCATGTAGGTTTACTATGAACCTGTGCAATAGAAAGAAAGACTTTTCACAGAAAGAAAAGCAAAGATGGAATCAATCCACCCCCTGGATGGGATATAATTATCACAGACAAGCTTGGGCTTTTTCTTTGATGACAAATCAAAATTTGCACCGAGACAAGAATTCAAAATCAGCAATAGATAGAATTCCATGATAACACATAAAAGGACAAACAGGATAAAAATTTAGTTGACAAATGTAAACGAAAGGCTATTGTAGAAGGGATGCAGAGTACATATGCCCCCTTTCATTTCCAAGTTTTAAACGATCTTCTTAAATGCTGTTTCTGTTTTTGTTCAACTTTAAAGATGAAATTATGTGCAATCTCATGCAACAGCATGAGATACCACATCAAACTGCTAAACATTTGTAAAACTGACAGTCATAGCTTTTTTTTTTGTGTGTCCTCCATGGTCACCTCTGTGGCAAAAGTGAATTAATTGCAGATGTAGATCCAATGAATATTTTCACTTTTTAACTACATCCACCCAGTAGTTCATAATTATTTGGCCAACAGACAAGCAGACACATACCTGTTGTTGGTGGTGAAAATAGCTTCAAAATAGCTTCAAGTTTTTGTCTCAGAGGAGAAAACTCTATTTTTAAACCTTCACTTTTAAAAACAATAAATGAATCTATTGTTATGGTAGGTTTTGGTTATCCTCATCTGTCCCTTTAGTTATGCTGAAGGGATAAGCCTATGCATGTAATTTATTTTTACAACTTCAGCCCTAAAATCTAAATTAAATTCATTGGCCTACATTTTAAAGCCTGACTATATTCAAATTAGCAAATGTTGAATATAATTCAAAGGATGACATGGAACCAGGACACATTTCACCCCAGAATTCTCTGTTAACTACAAAAGCAGTCAAGACTCCACTTTTATCATCTATAATTTGCATCCAAAAAAAGGTAATAATATTTATTCAAAAACTCATAAAACACTGAAAAGTACAAAAATGGTCAACAAAGATCAAAGCCAGATCAGATTGATTTCATTACTTCATCTGTCTCCTCTGTAGAAGCAGTAACCACGGGGGGGGGGGTTCAAATTGGCACTTTTGCAGCCCATCCTTTCAGGGGGGAAATGCCAGCCTACAAAGACACAGCAGTTCTCCTTTCCTGCAGAGCGCTGTGCTGTGGGATGGAGACATCTGTTTGCTGATGGGTTAATTGTCCTCCATATCCAGCAGTGACCTGAATTACTCTGTAATCTGCAGTTCGGTTTGAAAGAGCCACTTTCTTTTTCATGCACATTTGACCTCATCATCTGGTGTTTGTATACACATGTTTATGAGCTAAGTTAACCAGTATATGGAACAAACAAATTTGGCATCTTCCAAATTTGGTGTTGTGAGAAAGAATTGCAATCTTTCCACTTTTATTTGTGTTGAAATAAATATCTTTATTGATTATTAGTTGAGATTCAACTCTCATTACACACCAATGCTTACACGGAACTTAACCTTTTTATCTAAAGGACATTCTTGCACCATATTCATCCACCCGGTCTCTGCGATCACAGAACAGTAATCTCCTCCACATTCCGCAAACCAAATTAAGGACCATGGGAGACCGGGCATTCAGTGTGGCTGCCCCCGCATGTGTAACTCCCTCCCTGACTACTTGAGAGCTCCACAGTCACTGGTTGACTTTAAAAACGGCTTGAAGACCTTTCTTTTTAAGCAAGCCTACTCTGTCTCCTCATGATTTTATTTTTGATCTTAGTTGATATTATTATTGATTTTACTTGTTTTATTTTTGATTTTGTTGCACTTTGTAGCACTTTGAGATTTTTGTTAATGAAAAGTGCATTATAAATTAAATTCATTATTATTATTATTATTATTATTATTATTATTATTATTATTATTATTATTATTATTATTGAAGGAAACATGAGGGAGATAGTATATTGTGTCTTTAAACACATATAGTGCCACCCAGATGTAACTAAAGGATTTTAACAGGGGTCAGTATTAAGCTGACCTCTTTATCCTTAATTAATCTACTTATTCAGATTGAATAGTAGTTTCACGGATTCTTTTCTTTTTCAGTTTATTCAATATTTCTGTGATCTTTGTGATGGATAAATAACCATAGCCATTAAGTGACAGAAAACGGTGATTTTAGTTTGGTATGCCAGGCGACACTACCATTTATTTAAAATAAATCAACTAAAATCAACACCATTACACTTGATTGATATGATTTCACTTTCTTTCAAATTAATACGTCAGCACACTTAAATTTAACACAACAGACTTCAATATTGGATGTTAACATATTTAGTCTGTGGGCTCTTCAGCTTAAAATAGTTTCCAGCTTAGATTGAGAGGCAAAAGAATAGGAGGAAAGATTTAAGAAGAATTGGGAGGTTAAGAGAGGAAGTTTATCTTGCATTTATGAAACCAGATGACACTCTTCCGTACGCGTCCAGCTAAGATATCATCACACCTCCAGCAAGCAAACAGCTGCTCCTTTACCTTAAGACGTCCGCCTTGGTTCTGGCAAAGAGCTGTGATCAGCTTTGGACTGACGAGTCGTCGGTCCCGCAAGTCCAAGCTGGACTCCAGACGTGTTTACCTTGTCGGTGTCGGTGATACTCGCTTTCGTCGGCAGAAGCCGTGGCAATCGTGGTTTTTTGGCTCAAGATAATTTATTCCAGGAAGGAATAACAAAGTTTGAGCTTACGCTCATTCGAAGTGGACTCATAACAGCAAGTTATCAGTCCTTAGCTGAAGACGAAGGTCGTTAGCTCTTGACCAAACGTACCCCAGCCCTTTGGGAAGGTTCACATCTCTTTTGAAGCTCCCAGCAAACTCTGAAGCGTTCAGCAAAAGTTAGAACTTAAAAAGATCATGAGATGAGAGATGAGACTTGTGTCTCTTTCATTGGTCCGTGGACCAGTCGAGCAATTCACTTGCCGTTATCACGACCCAAGGTTACAGCCAGAGCAGAGGGAAATTGTTTAGGAAAAGACAGCAGCTGGAGCCCTTTCATGAAAAACAACAGATTAACTGTCTTCTGACTTTCTAAACAAAACCGTCCGGTCTCTGTGACCCGAGACTTCACCTTTAACACAGCAGTGAACACAGTAATACTCTTACAGAATAACACAGCTTAAAAGCACACATCATGAAAATGACAAAAGTTATTCTTTTGATCACATCAGAATAAAATCAAAGATAGAAATAGTCTCTTTTGGTGACTATGTTCTAAGATTACAACTAATGGAATGATTTTGTAGTAAATGTCTTGCTTTACTGAGAGGTCAGTAAAGGTCATCACTGGACAGTTCAAAAACCTTAGTTTGACCCTGGGTAGGTCCACTACATTATTATTATTATTTATTATTATTATTATTATTATTATTATTATTATTATTATTCAGACCAAGTTCTCCCACTTACATGGCAAAACTCATACATCTTAAACTTTGAAGCACTACTACTACTACTACTACTACTACTACTACTACTACTACTACTACTACTACTACTACTACTACTACTACTTTATTTATGAAGCCCTTTAAAACAACCACAGCTGCAACAAAGTTCACATAAAATCAAGAACATTTAAATACATAAAAAACTGTTAAAATGGTAAGATCAAGAAAAACAATAAAAAGAGTAGCAAACATCAAAATAAGAAAAGAAAATTCAGTCTGTGGCAAAAGCCAGGGAATAAAAATGTGTTTTTAAAAGAGTTTTAAAACTGGACAGTGAAGGGGCTCATTTGATGGGAAGAGGGAGATTGTTCCACAGTCTTGGAGCAGCTACCGAAAAAGATACTGTATGTCCCATCTGAGCCTACGTTTGGACCTCTGCACTTCCAGGAGCAGCTGATCAGCTGATCTGACGCACCGAGCAGAGTATTGGTGAAGCAGCTCAGAGAGGTAGGATGGAGCATTTAAACTTTTAAAAACAAATAAAAAATATATATTTTTTTAATTTTATACCTGGATTATTGAACATGGACTTTGTTGGCAAATAAAATAATATTAAAATGAACAGGCAACCAGTGGAGTGAAGCCAGAGTGGGGGTGATGTGCTCACTTTGCTTCGTCCTTCTTAATAAAAGTGTGACATGGAATTCTTTTCCAGAAAAGGCCTGTTTTGTCCACGTTATAACCTTGTTCAGACCTGTAGACCCCATTGGTGATCAGATCTTTGAACTCGTGTTAACAAACTTCTCCAAGTCCGTGCATAGAAACGCTTTTTAATCCAAATCGTTTTTATCCAAAGTGGTGTTTTTATCCTGCAATCATTAATCCACATGACAAATGCAGCTTCCATCTTAACAACCGTGCCGTAGGGGGCCGACAACATCTGCGTATGTAGCCATCTTAAAGTTTGTCCAGAGGCTACACTTTCTCTTTAATCGTCAGCATCTTCCACTGGCATTTCGGTTCATCACCAGAAAGATTTTAATGCACAGATCTTTTAGAAACCATAACACAACAAATGTCCATTTGAAATAGAGCACAGATAAACAAATCTCTTGTAGTAACAGCCAATCAGCGGCAGGGTCACGTAGCACAATGCTCTGTTTCTTAAAGAGACGTGTCCTCACATGATTTAAATGTTCTTTTGAATCTTAATTTGTAATGTTGATTTATTTTTTATTTTTTTTACTTTTCTATGTGACATAAATTAAATTTTACTTTTGAACGACTGGTTCAGCAGACATGACTTTGATTTGCAAAAATACTGTGTGGCAGAAAGCAATGCCCATACAGCAGAACTTTGATTGGAGGGAAATGTAGTCCGTCTGAGTAGCGATTGCAGTATGTGGAGGCTGAATGAAAGAAAATTACAAAATAACACCAGTCCAAATTATTATTATTTTGCCATTAGCTTTTTCACAACCACGAGTACAGTGAAATTACTGTACAGTCCACATCATATGTTAAACAATGTGCAATATTTTTGACATCCACAAACCACAATAGAGTCCGTGAAAGTTGAACTGTGAAGGAGCGAGGGACTACTGTAACCCAGCCAAGAGGTGACAAGGACATGGATTATTGTTTCCAGCTGCTGTTGACTGAGGATGTGCTTTACCTTAGCCAGCTGCCTGAGGTGATAGAAACTGGTCTTGATCACCGCTCCAATCTGAGAATCTAATTTAAAATCATTACATTTTAAAACCCAAGTTAGAAAGTTTTTGCTTTACATGCGGTGCCAGAGGGCCCAGATTAACAGAGCAAGGTTCACAAGAGCCTTTAGGATTAAACACCATCACTTTTGTTTTTCTTTCATTAATATTTAAGAAGTTTAAATATATCCATGCTTTCATGTCTTCAAGACACAACAGTAGTGGCCTAACTGAGGTGGCATCTTTCTTTTTTAGTGCCTGATAGATCTGACGATCATCAGCATAGCAGTGAAAAAAGATCCTATTATTTCTGAAGATTGAACCCAATGGAAGCAGGTAAAAGGAGAAAAGCAGGGGGCCTAAAATAGAACCACTATAGTGGCTCTAGGTTGTAAACAGCTAATATCTTACTTGTTGAAGATAACATTTGAATTGCCTCATTTGGAAAAAAAAATGTTTAATTATGCTCAAATATTCAGGCTAGCAATTACCTTGAGTGAGCTCAAAATCTAAGTGGGTTTTATTTTAAAACAACTCATTTCGGTTTTGAACAGACTATAAAATATTCACTTCTATAATTGTCACGAGACTAGAAAATATTATCCCAGAATTGATTGATACAGATCAGACCAGATTTATTAAAAATAGACGTACATAGGACAATGTGAGGAGAACCTTATATTTATGCGATATTATGAGAAGGGATAAATTGAAATCTTTAGCAATCAGTTTTGATGCTGAAAAAGCTTTTGACTCAGTTAGATAGGAATACTTATATCTGGTCCTACAGCGGTTCGGCTTTAGTAATTCAATTATAAGTTGTTTAAAATCAATATATAGTTCAAATCAATCAAAGCTAACCGAGCTAGCTCACCGTAACCGGGTGCTGTAGTTGCAGGCTTCGTAAACAAATAAACCGGAGAATACGCTGGTTATTACGAAGAAAAGCGGGCCGGCACGCTGGGGTGCTTTGTTGCAGTGAAAGAACACAACAAAACACGCTACAGTGGTAGCGCGGTGGTGGGCCAAGCGTGGTGTACGCCGCCTGGAACTTTAAGCTGGGCCGGGCACCACGAGTGAGCCGAGCGCCGTGTACGCCGCCTGGAGCGCCGTAGGAGAGCCGGAGGACCGCGGCCTGGAGTTCGAGCTGGGCTGGGAGCCGTGAGAGAGCCGGGGCCAGGCACCGCGAGTGGGCCGAACGTGAACGCCGCCTGAGAGTCGTGGGAGAACCGGAGGACCGCGGCCTGGAGTTTCGAGCTGGACGGATCGCCGTGGGAGAGCCGGGGGACCGCCGCTTGGGGCTGACCGGGTTCGAGCTGGGCTGGGAGCCGTGAGAGAGCCGGGGCCAGGCACCGCGAGTGGGCCGAACGTGAACGCCGCCTGAGAGTCGTGGGAGAACCGGAGGACCGCGGGCTGGAGTTTCGAGCTGGACGGATCGCCGTGGGAGAGCCGGGGGACCGCCGCTTGGGGCTGAGCGGGCTTCAGAGCTGGGCCTGGAGCTACGTGCTGTGCTAACTAGGCTGCATCGGTTCTGGTGAGGGTCGGAGCTGGGCCTGGAGCTACGTGCTGTGCTAACTAGGCTGCATCGGTTCTGGTGGGGGTCGGAGCTGGGCCTGGAGCCACTGGAGCTGAGTGCGGTGCTGGCTGGACTGCGTCTGATCTAGTGAGTGGACCTCTTCGGATGGTGGATCTGATTGCTGCAGGCTGCTGAAACTGTGAGTTCTGAACTAATAACTGCTAATTTGGGTGCTGCACTGCTGGGCCACACCAATCATCTTTAGGCCTGTGAGCCTCGTGGAATGGCCACGTGGTTCAGTGAATAAACCAAAGTCCTGCTACCACTAGATCACAAACTCTGTAAGTATGACAAGAGGTAAAGGACCAAAGTCACCAGTCTCTGTAAATATGAAAAATAGAGGACAGAAGTCACCAGACTCGGAGAGAAACAACTCAGAAATGCAAGAATTTAAAGAATCACTCAACTTTATGAGTGGACAAATAGAAAGTTTAACAGCAAAGATGGTTTCCCAGGACAAGCTGGTTAAAGAAATAAGAGAACTGAAAGAGCTGGTAACTAACAAAGACAAGATAATTGCTGATTTAGAACAAAAAATAGAGGATTTAGAACAATTTACAAAGCAAGACAACGTGGTCATCTCAGGACTTGATGTTAGTAACTGTCGGACACATCAAAGAGCTCCTAAAAACAATGATCCAAATGAGTATGAATCTCAGGAAGAACAAGGGACTCTGGAGGAACTTGTAGTTAATTTCTTACAGGAAAAGAACATTAACATAAGCTATGAGGACATTTCATTCTGTCACACCCTGCCCAGTAATTCATCAAGATTCAAACCGTCAGTGGTCGTTAAGTTCATTGGCAGGAATACTAAAAACTATGTTATGCAAAAGAGAACAAATCTGAGGGGATCAGACGTTTACATAAATGAACATCTTACCAAAAAAAATGGAAAAATTGCAAAAGAAGCAAGGTGGTTAAAAAACAAAGAAAAAAAAATAGCATCAACATGGACTAGAAATGGATACGTCTTTATCAAAGCAAAGGAAGGGTCTCAGCCTAAAATGATAAAAGAGCTGACGGATCTGGATGAATTCAAGAGATGAAAAATTACAAATCAATGAAACAACTCACAATCAAAATGGATAAAATATACGGTGAAATGAACAAATACATTAGAACATGACAACATACGAAGACTCAGAACCTAAAATATATAATGTTGAAAATGTGATTGATGCAAATTTTTTTCCTGTAATAAATGATAGCGAATATTATAATGAAGAGCAGTTTAATGACATCAATATATCAAATGGAGTTCTCTCCATTATTCACTTTAATAGCAGAAGTATAAATGCAAACATATCCAAAATAACAGATTACTTAAAACAATTAAATAGAACTTTTACGATAATAGCGTTGTCAGAGACATGGCTTAATGATGATAACACTAGTAATATTCACATCGAGGGGTATGATTTATATCATATGAACAGAAATAATAAAAGAGGTGGTGGTGTCGCACTATTTGTCAATAATGAAATAAAATGTAAATTAAATAATGAAATGTCAATAATAGTTGATAATATTATGGAAATGATAACAATAGAAATTATAAACAAAAACGATAAAAACATAATAATAAGTTGTGTATATAGATCACCAGGAGCAAATATAGAAATATTCACGGATAAAATCTTGGAACTAATGGAGAAAAGTTTTAATAAAAATATTTTCTTGTGTGGAGACTTTAACATTGATATGGGAAATAAAACAGATTCAAATAACATAAGCACATTTATAAACTC
>JBBPBX010041447.1:9595-23083 GCA_038048925.1 Garcialebias charrua
CATACACAGTATACTGTATATATAAAATGCAAAACAGACTGTTCTAGTTGAACGTTTAATGATCGTCTTTACTGACAACAATTTAGAAGACAAAAACAGTTTCTTTAAGATAAATCTCTTCCCTGTCAGTACTGTATATGCTTGAGCTGAGACCGACACCAAACCAACACTTTAAAAATTATACAGGAGGGGGATCATAGACACTTTTGTCCCCCCTGCCCCATTCTGTATTCAACCCTTTTAAAGAATCATCAAGATCAGGGCTCCAATTTGCCTAATGTTTCAATGCTAATCCTTGATGGAGCTGTACTTGTTTGGTCAAATTTATGAAATAATTTTATATTTCTTTATTGTTTTGTATTTTTGTGGACAGCTGTTGGTGTAAAGCATACGGACTCCTCCTGTACACATCCTCTGTTGCGGTCATGAAGAATGATGAGCTGTAAAACTAAAGTGAAGGCATAACTAATTTTCTAATAATATAATCTTCAAAATGAATATTAAATGTGAAGAAAACTATAAAAATGACACATTTCGTCCCATATGAACCAAATGTACTGTACGTGTTTGTTTCCTGTACACTGATTAGCCCAACACGTCTATTCTACAGATGATATAAATGAGAGAAAATGAGGTGTAAGAGGCGTCTTTATGAAAGCAGAGAGCGTTTGGCAAATTGGTGCAAAACTTTCCATTTCTGCAACTGTAAGGAGAAGTTTGATTATTGCCTTTCTTCAAAGTGTGATGTGTGTGTGTGTTTATTAATGAGGTGTGTTTATTGTGTGGAAGTACTCTGTAAGCTATTAATGTAGATGATGACTGATGCATATGGTGATGAAAAGACAGGGTCAGGGTTTTCAGAATTTTAACATATTTTCTTATTTAAACAGCTTCCATCATGTTATAAAAGAAAATATAGTTTTTATAGAGTATCGGACATCATATCACTCTTTAATTTTGGGACTTCAATGATTTTTTTTTTTTTTTTTTTGAAAACTCAAATCATGACAGTAATAGTCTTTAATGGCTCACTCACACCCTACAATGTTAGTGCTACTATGAACAGTTTGTGGGAAAATATTTTGGCCAAACTCTGCTTGAGGTTTATATAGAAAATTGCAGACTGTGTGGAGGCTTTTGGGCCTGCACATGCAAATCTTATAGGTCTTATAAAGACAATCAAGAATATATATTATGCACAGAACCTCAGTGCATGGAAACCTGCACACAACATGAGGGGCAAAACTCCCGTTATATGTTTTAGGAAAGATCCAATCTGTACTGTAGCATGTAGAGTTGTAGAAGAAAATAAGATGGCTCCCACCATTCTACCACAACTCTTCATGCATGTTAGGCCGTCCACGTCCTACACATGTGGTTATACAGGTCTCTCTAGAAAATGAGTTCTCGTGACTCAATGAGACTAACCTGTATAAATAAAGGTTGAACTAATGTGTCAAACTCACCTTATCTGCCCCCCAATTTAAATGCAAAATATCTATGTCCCTTCTCATTTAACGTAAAAAATGATAAATGCTTCATTTAGTGCAGACTTCTTTGTCTGATTTTTCACTGATCTTTGATGCGGAAAGAGAAACACAGAACGTCAAATGAGATTGATCAAACTCTTGTTGTTGAAGCTGCAACCAAGAGAAGTCGGGTATCAGACATGAGTTAATGTAACAGCTGAAATTGACCTTTTGTAACTGAGTTTGACACCCGCAACCATGGAGACACAACTGCAGCCTATGCTCCTGGTGCACAAGACGGGATAACTGCAAGTCACATGCACTCCTCTTGTACTGACTTTTTCATGGTCTAATAACAATTTTTTACACCTCTTGCGCAAGTTTGCCACAAAACTTGCAATTGACAAGTACTGGGTCCATATTATTTCCCTAATTTTCCATCGGTGACCCCAGCTGCAAACTGTCCTGTGTGTGTGCGACCCATGTGTCCAAAATTGGGTTTGTGAGTGTAGCCTAAAGCTAAATGCAGCATAAACATTTTCTTCCACAGTAAAGATGAATGCATGGAGCAAATTTCCTCACTTGCTGGACTCATACTGTCGATTGTCGACCTAAAAGATATGTAAGATGTAAGAACGTTGGGTTTGTGTCAGAAATTTGAATTGTAAGAATGTAGCTGTTTAGGACATAAACCTCATTAATCCTCTTGCTTAAATGTAATCTCAGACGCTGTTGTACAAAATGTTCATCTTCAACCATGTCAAAAGTACTGTGCTGAGAACTTATTTTATTTTTGTAAGGACAGAGCTATTATTGAGAGGAATCAGACAGGTGGCACGGGCAAAACCTGCCTTTAGATTTTAGCAAAAATGAGGGCTTGATCAGTTTCCAATGGCCTTATTTTGGGAGACATTGCTTCACCATTGTTGCACACAAATGAAAGTTTTAACAAATGTATTTTGCCTGTATTAATTGTACTGAAAGTCTAAATGTATAGTTTTATGAATGTATTTCTAAATTACACCGCAACGGAGCGCTTATTTTCTTTGTCATTATGTTTGCTATATTGTCGCATTGAAGACTTTCCATGGGCTTCGCCTCAGATGGCCTCCACTCTTACTGTGCTGTATGTTTTATTTGAAAATGAACGGCCCACTGATGAATTCTGCCTGGCGAGATGCTTTAAAAAAATGTTTATTTAAATCGCCATGATGGTTTTTGAGCATTGCTGCCCCATCCCTGCTCCACTTAACCTCTGATGTTTATCAAGCTTGTACTTTGTATTAGAAAATGTCTGCAGCATGGTGTCTATAATAGTAATAATTCATTGAATTTAATCTTCACAGTGATATGACAACAAAGAAAATGATTTGATTGTCTAAAATGCTGTATAAATCTTTCTGTAGCATGGACTTTAGCTTTACATTTCCACAAACACTTCTTCTGGCAATAAGCGTCAGCTGTAGCCTCTACTGCTGCCAGGACTTTGGTTCAGTTTGTCCGTTTTTTTAAAAGCTGGATGTGTGACAGTGCCCACTGAGCTACTATGATGACAAATAAAGTCCAAATCCATTTCCAAGCACTAGAAGCAGTTCAGACTCATTAAAGCATGCACAGCATTATGTGTATATATGCTATATTTTTGAGAACCTCTCATGCACAGCAGATTTTGTTTAATTTGTTTTGAAGAAAGCATGTATTCCATGCGGCTGTTCGCCTGAGTTACAGCTGTCAGCATATAATGAAGCAAACAATAGCTGCTAATGAGGGCTAATTGGAATTTTTGCTGCTGAATATTCACCCACTGTATCCACGTCTACAAATGTCAACAATCACAGCATACATTTACGTAGCCATTTTATCCCTTTTTGCTCTGTCCAACTGTTTTAAGGCCTAAGTAGCTTCCATCTGAACTGTCAAGGCAACCCTTCATCTTATCAAGCCCTCACAAAAAGCATAAATGTTCCATAAAGTAAATGGTATAAGTTGAAATAAGGTAAAACATTAGTTTTAGTAGACATTAAAAGGACCAAATAGAAATAGTCAAGCACATAAAGTAGAAGTATGAGAAAGCTTCTTATAAAATTCACTACTTTTTACCGTAATTGTGGTCCTTGTAAATGAGCGGTTGTCTTTTCTGACCCGGCCTTAAAGTTTCCGTTGAGAAGTGTTGGCAGCGCAAAGAGGCGAAAGAGAAACAGACTGTGATAGAAGGCTGTGGTTTGTGGTAAATCAGTTTTAAAAAAAGGGAGCTGCAATTTTATACTTGTGCTTTGTAAATGTTTTCTATGTGCAGTATTTGATAATGTAAAACTGGTATTTTTGTGGTTTGTACGCGGCAAAATTGATTACTCAAGGTGCACGTAGTTTTGTAAAAAAACAACAAAACATAACCAAACGGGGTTTTAAAAAAAGGAATAATTTTGGATTCGCAAGCCTGTATTTGCATGCCTGTTTAACATCTGGATGCGAAGTCAATAAAGTTTATTTGATTCACAAATATATGTTAAGAGTGTTGTGAATTATTATTTCTAGTCCTTTAGTGTCTAATTACCAGTAATTTTGGCAGAAAAGTGCCTGCACACTGTCTAATTTAAGCCTGAGAGCCTTCAGCTGTGTTGTTAACAAAAGTGAACAAAAATATTTATTTCAAGTTTTATCAGGAGGAGAAAGTCAGCTGTCACTCAAAGAGCTTGATCACCAATGGAGAATCCGAAGCTGTGATGACATCAGAGGGAACGGAGTTTAGACGTACGGATCACATGATATGTGAACAAAAGCCAGACAAACACTTTCAGAATGTGGAGCTTGGTTCTGAGAGCTCAACTCTGAGTCTGGGGTCTGAGTTCATGTGGGTCATTCACCCAGAGGCAGGAAAAGCTAAACTTATCCGAGGGAATTAGCTGGAATCAGTGGTCTGAAGGCAGAGCAGACGTCTTCAGGCATGAGGCATTGACACACATAAAAATAAATAAATGCACATTCACATGTCCAAAACTATTTAAAACTAATTATTTTAAATGATGTAGCATCTGCTGCAGCAGGTTGAGGGCGAGCTGTCCATTTGGAGCATCAGGACATTCCCGGTGGCCTGGCCATTCGCTGAGGGGATTAAAAAATCTTCCACCTTAGATCTGTTTTTCACAAATGCACCTCACAAATTTCCTGGTATAGGTGTATTTGCTAACGTTTTGAGTGATCATTCCATAATAGCATCTCTTAGATCTACTAAACTTCCACCTGCTAAGCCCAGAATAATCCAAAAAAGGGATTTGAAACGTTTCAGTGAACAGTCATTCCTTTGGGATCTATCACACTTTGACTGGCAACGTATCCTACAAATCAATGACGTGAACACCGCTTGGAACTATTTTCATAATAGTTTCATTTACTTTGTAAACAAACACGCTCCTTTCCGGCAGTTCAGGATAAAGGGCCGAGACAGCCCCTGGTTTACTCCTGAATTAGCTGATCTCCTGCACTGGAGAGATCATCTTTGGGCCGCAGCAAGAAAATCACACTCAGACACTGATTGGTTGAAATTTCGGCAGCTAAGGAATAAATGCACAACTGCCATTAAAGCCGCAAAACGTAACTACTTCTTATCTCAGACCTCCAAAAATCTAAATGATCCTAAAAAATTCTGGAAAACCATTAAATCTCTCTCAGGCACCCCCCAATCATCTGACCTCCCATCACAATTTCTTGTTGACTCTGTTCCTGTGTCAAATAAGCACGAGATCCTGAACTGTTTCAATAAACATTTTGTTGCTTCTAGTTCATTATTTGACACAGTTACAAACGGAAAATCAGCCACTTTATCTAATAATCAAACTTCTACAAATCAAATTTTTTTCATTCATTCATTCAACCTTTATTTAGTCAGGTAAATCTTTTGAACCTCATGGGCTCATTTACGAAAGCGACCTGCTAAAACTAAAGAACAATGAACAGCAATGATAGAATTTCCTTAAACAATAAACAAACAATAAACAATAGAAAACAAAAGAGAGAAAAAAACAAAAGTTTTTTTTTTTTTAACAAAGCATCAAAAAACTAGCAAAACATTATAAGGTAGACGTATAAAATCAAAGACAGGAACAAATCTGCATTGGTTTTTGCCAGGATTCCAACAGATTCTGAAAACCATTTAGAGAAGTCAAGGTCGAGAGCTTCAGATCTTTTTGTAAGATATTCCATGAAGCAGGAGCGGAGTAGGAGAAGGCCCTTTTTCCAAGTTCAGTCCTCACTGACGGAACACTGCAGGTAATCATGTCCTGAGAGCGCACACTGTAGCTGCACTCACGCAAAGACATGTAGGAGGAGATGTATGAGGGCAGCAGACCAAGAAGTGATTTAAAGATGAAAATGTACCAGTGGAAGAGTCTGCGTGAGGTTAATGATGTCCAGTTAACCAGTGAATACAGGGTGCAGTGGTGGGTACGATAATCACAACCAGTTATGAATCTTAGTGCACCATGATAGACAACATCCAACATCCGCAGGGTGCTTGTAGGAGCATTCATGTAGAGAATGTCACCGTAATCAATGGAGGGAAGGAAAGTCACAGATACAAGGCGTTTCCTAACATTCAGTGATAGACATGATCTGTTTCTGAAAAAGAAACCCAGTTTAACTTTCAGTTTCTTCACTAGGTTTTCCACGTGGAGTTTAAAAGAGAGATGTGAATCGATCAGGATACCCAGATATTTATAGGAATCAACAAACTCAATAGGGACACCATTTGAAGATAAAATCAGAGGAGGATCTGCTGGAACCGCCTTCCTATTTGAAAAAAACATCCCTTTTGTTTTATCAGCATTTAGGACAAGTTTGAGACGGAACAAATCTGACTGGATGATGTCAAAAGCGGATTGCAGTAACTGGAAAGCCTTAGCTACTGTTTTAGCTCGGCAATAAACAACTGTATCATCAGCATAGAAATGTAAGGATGCATCAGGGATGCAGTGACCTACATTAGCTATGTAGATTGTAAAGAGAGTGGTCCTAAAACTGAGCCTTGTGGTACACCATTTTTAACTGTTAAATAGCTGGAAGAAGTACCGTTATGTTGAACACATTGCCTCCGATTGGAAAGATAGTTAGAAAACCAACCGATGGTGTGATCAGAGAAACCGATTTCTGAGAGCTTATGACACAGGATGTTATGATCCACAGTGTCAAAAGCTTTAGACAGGTCTAAGAAAAGTGCAGCACAATAGTCCTTAGCATCCAATGCTTCAACAACATCATTCAGAACCTTCAGAGAAGCAGTTGTTGTGCTGTGTTTTTTCCTGAAACCAGATTGATGGAGAGGTAAGATGTTAAATGATATTGATCCAAAAAAATCTGCAGGTCCAGATGACCTTATTTCTTAAAGACCGTGTAAAGTGAATTTCAACATTTTCTTCAATAAACATTATAAATGTCGTAATTGTAATCTTGTAAATGAGTAAAAAGTCTCAAAATTGTAGCTCAATTAATTTTGGAGTTATAGATCAAACTGTGTATAAACACATTTCTCTTTCAGGATTTTTTAGGCGTGGTTTAAATGTGACCGCGTTTCGTCACGCGGTCACAAGCCCCACCCCCTGCAGCTCCAGCCGTTATAAATGCGTTCTTCGGTGGAGCCGTTCACTCGCTACCGACCGTCTCCCTCCAGTACTGGCGTGCTGCTGGAGCGACCACATGCCACCTGCACCTCCGCGCACCTCCGCCCCCCCCCCGCGCGCGCGCGCGTGTGTGGCGATCAGACCCCGCATGCATGTGACCGGGTCGCGCGCGCGCGTGTGTGTGTGTGTGAGTGAGAGGCGATCAGACCCCGCATGCGATGTGACCGGGTCGCGCGCGCGCGTGTGTGTTTTTTCTTTATGTAATTTTTTTGCACACAATTTTTTTGACAAAACTTCAAGAATCCTCATAACTTTATCATAATGTAAGATGATTTATTTTGATTTATTTTGATGTAAGATGATTTATTTGGGCAGTTACGTATTTAGGTTACTGTGTCTTTAAGAGACTTCTTCTTAGTGGGTTTTTGGGTGTGTTCAGGTTAAGCGGGCGAAAACAACGGCAGACGCGGGCAGCGTTCATGAGGGGATGACGTTGTATTGAAGAGCTGAATAAAGTCCGTGCAGCCAAGCTATTCCCTTTCAGCGTGGTTACTCCTTCTCCACCCCACGACCTTCAGATGTGTTCGTGACACTTCTCCACCTCAAGCGGTGGTGTTACACTGGTGGCAGCGGGTTTGTGGACGCTTTCAGCGATTGGAGCGGTGAGCACATGCTTAGCATGCTATTAGCCTTATAGCTAATGCTGCACATGCTGATAGGCGCGTTTAGCTGCTGCTGAGGACGGACTTTTTTTTTATTCCTCCAATTTTTTTTCTACTAGTCTCAACGTCTAATACTCAGTGATGGAGAGTAACTTTTGGGAACAATTACCTTTTCATTCTGCTGCGGGTCGTACTAGGCCACAGTACAGCCACGTGTTTGTGGGGGATGGAAAAGAGGATTTTTCAAGATGGTGTAGACGTTTTGAAGTGACTGTTGAGGCTGATCCTGATGCTACTGAAGACAGTTTGGCGAAACTGTTGCCTACATACTTGGGGGGAGCTGCTTTTAGTTACTGGGACAGTTTATCCGATGCAGTTAAAACAGACTATTCAGCCACGAAGGAAAAGCTGAAAAGCGTGTTTGGACAAACTGCTTATTTGTCGACTTTCCAGAGCTACATTAATGCACGCAGCCGCCTCCCTGGTGAAGCTCTCCCTGTGTTCGCTGCAGAAATTTGCCGTCTGGTCGAGGAAGCTTTTCCAACTTATGGCGATAATGCTAAACAGGGAGAAAAATTTAGACGCTTTATTGCTGGACTTGACCCATACCTCCAACTGCGATGTCATGAACAGGGGGTTAAAACATTGGAGACTGCGCTACAGTTGGCTATTCAAATTGAAGCTGCTCACCAAGCTACTAGAGTGTTCACATCCCCAGCTCCGGTGCAGTCTTCTTCTACGCCAGCTTACCCTGCTGTCTCACCTGGGTGGTCTACTCAGCTCCCTTCACCTGCTCCTCAAGGAGTCCACTCAGCTACGGGGGATGATTTCAAGAAAATGGCAAACACGATCGAAATGCTGGCGGACAAAGTTCATCAGCTACAAATGACGGTTGACCGCCAGCGTGAGGACGCATATCGACAGGACAGGCGGGATTATGGATTTCGTCATCGGAGCTCCGCTTCGGCTGGACGAGGTGAGGGCAGATATTCATCGGATGACTACCATCTGTCACCTCCACGCCGCAGAGACTCATCGGACGACCGGAACACACATCGCCGCAGCTCCTTCCGCACATCACATGACGAGGAACGCAACCAACGGGAGTCACCTGCTCGAACCAGCTCATCTGAACGCTACTCGCAGGGCTACAACGCTCCAAACAGGGGCTATGCTAGCCGTGGTCGCTCTCCGGGCCGCTATGAAAGTGGCCGCCTTCATCGCTCTCCCAGTCCGGCCCGGGTACGGTTCCAGTCCCCTGCACGTCAATACCGGGAGCAGGGAAACTACAAGTAGCTGACAATGAGGGCAAATTGTCAGCTACCAACTTCTCTTTGGCCCAGACGGACAACGACATTCACCCTGACACAGGTACTACTGACAGCTTGTGTGTGACTGATGTAGACAAAAGATATGTGTCAGTTGTTATTGAGGACACTGTGGTGCATGCTTTTGTTGACACAGGAGCTGACGTTTCTATTATTAGTGAGACTTTTAGAATGGCTACACCTGCTCTTCAGAGAAAACCCATTATGAAACGGTTTATCCCTCTCACTGGGGTCACAGGTGATCCCCTTGACTCTGTAGGCTCCATTTATGTGAACCTAAGTATTGCAGGTGAGCCCATGACACATACACTTCAAGTTGTCAGAAACTGTACTAAACCAATCATTTTAGGTTGGGACTTTATGGTGGCAAATGGCATTACTGTTGACACTCGCACCATGACATGCAATGTAGCTGGTACAGCTGTACCACTAGTTAGTCCACATTTGTACATTCCCTGCCTGACTGCGGTGACAGTGGCGGCCACGGTTGCCATTCCGGCTATGTCAGAGAGGGTCATCACAGCTAATCTTGATGTACCCCTCAAAGGGTTTTTACCTAATGGTTACATTGGTGTGTTCGAACCACATTATACCGATCAGTCCTCTACTGGTATGGCATGGACTGTGGCGAGGGTAGAGCACGGTTCTATTTGTGTGAAGGTGGCTAATGTTTCACATAGTGAAGTTATGCTACATGATGGTACACAGGTGGGACATTTTCATGCTATCCTGGCAGGGGGCCAGAGTGAGTTCACCATTATGGATGGTTCTATTGGTAATGTTAATAGACAGATACCTGACAGTCCGGGTGCAACTCCTATTATAGATGACACTGATTCAGACCTGACGCCATTGCAGAAAACACAACTGACGGACACTTTGACTTCTTTTGCTGACGTGTTTAGTCAACACCCACATGACTTTGGTAGAACTGACATGGTCACACACAAAATCATTACGAACTGTCACACCCCAGTCTCTCAGAGAGCCTACCGCACCTCTCCAGTCATGAAGGCTGAAATCCGTCGCCAAGTGGAAGCACTTAAGGCGCAAGATTTGATAGAGGACAGCTCGAGCCCCTGGGCCAGCCCGGTGGTGATGGTGAAAAAGAAAGATGGCTCATATAGATTTTGTGTAGATTTTCGAAAACTGAACTCTGTCACTATTACTGACGCACACCCCCTACCAAGAGTAGATGACAGTTTAGACGCGTTGTCTGGTTCGCAGTACTTTTCTACCATGGACATGTCTAGTGGGTACTGGCAAGTACAAATGGATCCTGCAGACAGACAAAAGACTGCATTTACTACAGGTGATGGCTTGTACCAATTTAAGGTCATGCCCATGGGACTCAAAAACGCACCTCCAACCTTTCAAAGGCTCATGGAGCTGGTTCTGCGAGGTCTACACTGGACAACTTGTGTCATTTACTTGGATGACATCATTTGCATGGGAAAAACATTTGAAGAACATCTAGACAATCTCACAGACATTCTCACTCGCTTCAGACAAGCAGGGTTAAAGTTAAACCCTAAGAAATGTGACTTTTGCAAACCGGCTGTGAAGTACATGGGANGTGGTCCCCGACTTACGAACAAGTTCCGTTCCTACGCACCGTTCGTAACTCGAAAATTCGTAAGTCGGAACGCATTACACGTGGCGTTCGTAAGTCTGGATTTTTGGTCGTAAGTCGGAAAATGTATGCTAATGCTGCGCCGCACACCCGTTTATCAACATGAGACTGAACATACTGGTCATAAACATGCACAGAACTTTATACGGTTAGCTAACACACTTTCATCTAAAAACACATACCAGTGCTGTATTTACTGTACAACAGTACTGTTAGTAAGCGCGTTCGTAAGTCCGGAACGTCGTAAGTTGAGGCCATCGTAAGTCGGGGACCACCTGTATGTACTAAAATAAACTACTATACTACCACTACTGCTGCTACTTGTACTACTGTGCCTACTTTGTGGTTTTTCACTTATCGCACGGTGGTCGGGTGGTGGTGGTGGGTCCTGGTCCCTAACACCTTTGATAAACAAGGGACTACTGTATTACAATTTTCATCTAACGATATTACCATTAAAAATTCTAGAATTGCTACACTCAAGATGGCTGCATGTTGAAGTAGCTCTGTTACTTTCATTCTAGGATATTGTTTTTGAAAACTTTAATTCCTCTTTTTCTGGATGTAAATCACTTTATTGGGGGGATGATAATTTCCTCTGGAATCGGATGCTGTGTAGCTGGAAGGATTTTTACTGAAACCTTTTTACTTTTGGACATTTGTTATGATACGTAACCATAGCATCAATATGTTTTGTACATCTGGGAGCAGCTGACTAACATCTCAAAGCTCAAATAACAAATACCTTGATTACAGCCCCAAATCCCAAATGATTTGAAAAGGAGGTGCCGTGTATGCATCGCTACCCGGTGGTGGTGCTTGAATACCTGACCTCCAAAATCCTGGAGCTGGCAGGAAACACAGCTCGTGAATACAAGAAGACCAGGGTCATCGGGGTTAAGTGTCTGCAATGATGAGGAGCTCATCAAGCTGCTGAGAGGAGTCATTGCTCTGGGAGGAGTTCTGCTCAACATTCAGGTGGTCCTGCTGCCCAGGAGGCCCAAGTGGATCAACAAGTCCAGGTAAATAGATCAACATCTGTGGCCAGTTTTTTCAGGTCTGCTAGAAGATGGACCACCAGATCCTTCCTGCCCACAGCCATCAGCATCTAGAACTATTTAATGATACCAGGAGAATGAGCGACAACACTTAATTTCCCTCTGGGATTAATAAAGTATTTTTGAATTTGAACTGAATAATTTTAATGGCACAATGCATTCTGGGTTCTGTCAGTTATAGTGGAGACTAAAACATAAGGAATCAAGGCTAAAAACGTATAAAATGTGACAATAAAGCTATATATCATATTGGACTTTACAATATATGGGTCAATCAAACACAATCAACTTGTGGTGTAATTAATTGGCTCTGGAGCTAATGCTATAAATATTAGCTCTGGAGCTAATGCCATATACAGTAGTCCCTCGCTACTTCAAGGTTAAACTTTTACAAATTCACTCTTTCATGGTTTCCCAAAGTACAGTACAGAACTGTATGATTGTGCATGACAAAAAATAAAATAAAAAAAGCTGCCATTTAGTAGTTTTCTCTCAATAAACCTATACTGTATCGCCAGTCTAAAGCCCTACATTACCCAAAAGGCAACAGTGCACTACCAGAGTCCGACTGAAGAGGCCAAAGTTGTCTTTGAAGTTTTATTACAAAAATAATCAAACTAAATAACAACAATAATAAACAAACAGCAATAATAATGAATCAGTCAAGGCTTAAATCTCTTCTTTAAGGCAAATTTCACTCTTTGAGTAGGAATTTCCGTTTTATACGCACATAAATTTAGACAAAGTTAGGCTATTTTAGTTTACTTTGGATTTTGGTTGAATGAATTTATTTAATCTGATCAGATAAAATAATTTATTATCACTGCAAACAAGGAAATGATTTATCAAGTTGCATCAGCTAAAACAGCATAACAAGACCAAGAATTGCATCATGTCACCTGGTTCTGCTCCTTACCGGGTCAGTGTTGAGGACACCAGGTCACTCATCTTTCTGGGGTTCTCTGGTGGATCAGATTATGAAGAGGACTTGCTGGGAACTGCCCAAGGTAGCTGACCGTCACTGTGACAGCTTCAGGGGTCTGTGAGGGCAACAGCTGATGAGAAGATCTGCCCATCGCAACCTTCAGCTGAGAACGTGAGTCTTGCAGTGAGAAAATGCTTCATTTTCTGTGGTTATTTAACTTCTAACAATTGTAATTGAACAACAAGTTTATCTGCTCAGGAAGTGAACGACCACGGCCACCAGGGTGCAAAGACAAACCGCCTTCCGGTTCCGGGCCAGAGATTAAATCTCCGCATCGGGAGTCCAAAATGAACTGCCTTTTATACACAAAGGATCTTTGTGAAAAACACCTGCTCTGAGGTTATTTTGACTATTCTCAGGGGCATTTTGACATCCCCGCTGAAGCAAACCGCTTCCAGCTCAAAGAAGATTTTCCACCACAGGTGTCTCTGAAAGAATAATCACTTTCTGGAAAACAGGAGAACGAAATATGTTATTCACATTATATCTCACATGAGTTCATTATAATTATTGAAAATAATACTCAAAATTATTCATGTTTACACCTGTTATTCAAATAAAAACAAACTTTGTTAATTGTTAGTTTTTCTTTCTTTGAAATATAGGAAAAAATAAGATAAACATCAGTCAGACTATAGCTGACTCTGTGTCCAAGGACGAGAAATGTGTTAAAAACAATTCACGGTGAGTCTGGAAGATGAATAAAGGTCAGGGGTCATAGTTAGAGCAGTGCAGCTTCAT
>JBBPBX010041448.1:0-17673 GCA_038048925.1 Garcialebias charrua
ATATATATAACTGTGTCTGCCTGTTACACCGGTAGTGCTGGGTTACTAATGGATAAATCCGTAGAGAACCCCGCTGTTTCAAGCCAAATTAACGTGGCCGGAGGAGTTTATTGTGTGTTTTGTGTCGACCATTCGACGGCGAGTCGTTAGTTTCATGTATTTGGGTTACTTTATGTATAAATGCGGTGGCGACACACCCGTGTATTTGAGATTTAAACGTGGTTTTAGGGATTAAAAGATCATTCTATTTTTTGTTAATTTCGTGGCCGAATAGAATATATGTATAGAAATATATAAATAGCGGATTAGATTAGCTTCCCCTAATTTTCACAAGACATTTGTGCTTTTGAAATTGTGGACCTAAAAAAATTAATAAGCGTTTTAGAAATTGTGGAACTAATCTTTTAATTAGCGGTGCCCACCACTGAATAAAGCAATAAAGACCCACAAATTGAACATTGCCACAGTATGTTATTCTCATCTATGGTATAAAAATAGATTTTTCTTACATTGACTTGTTTTCTCTTTTTCCAAAGATCATACATTTGTATAAACATTCATAGTTGGAAACGTCTAAAAGGGCTCTATAAAGTGTTATTCCTCACCTAAAAGTTACTGATTCATTTGAGACAGTTTTATTGTGTGTACAGGGTGCATCGCTAAATGCAGATGATTTAAGATGCTTTTGGCCCTCAGGCTGCATTTTGTCACACATACGTTAAACAACCGGTATGGAACAGAGGTAGTTTATCTTTTCTTGTTCAGTGTGGCGCAGAGTGACAGATTCTGGCAAGAGGAGGGAGCAATTTTGTCCACCACTAGGTGCAACAGCGAAGCCAGAGGGTGGCTAATGGTGGCCACATCTACCCTACCAGGAAGCCACTCCAATCATTCGCAATCATGGCAACCCAATTTTTGAAAGGAACCTTTTGTAAGCATATATGCACACACACACACCAAAATGGAAGTTGGTACCTCACATATTTTTCAAATTATCAGGCTCACAACTTGCACAGATGGACGAATGGACAGATGGATGATATTTTTAATTTGCCCTTTTAACTTTGCGACAGAGGATAGTTAGCAGGTGGTATAGTAGCTATAACATTCTATAAACCAAATGTGATGGTTCAGTGAATACAAGTGTTGGATATAAACAAAAATGTTAAATCTGACATAAAAATTGATTTGAGTGAAAGAAAAACAAAAAGTGACATGAGTTATTCAACATAATCGGGATACAGCAAATATATTAATATTGTATTTTATTATGTTTGTTTTAAATGTATTTCCCTATATAAAACATTTAATACTGTAATAATGTAATATTTTCAAAGATACACAAGTCATATTAGTAATTAAAACTGCTTATTATTATTGTTTAATTCATGTGGAAAAGCCATTATACACAGAGTCAATCCAGGCAGAGAACATATTCCTCTCTGGTCTGCTGCAAACTTAATTAAGGTGGCTTATTAGAGAGCACAGAGGTAAAGCACGGACATTAATCAGACAAATGGAAAACAATCAAGGGGGGAGGGGGGGGGATGGTGATACGCAAAGATGAACTTCCCTTCCTAGAATGAAGCAAGACTGTGTACATATACATGGATGCTTTTTCTGTTTGTTAGAATGAGTTCATCAACAAAAAACAAATCAAACCAGTTTTCTTAAGTTTAAAATATTATACCTTGGGGTGGGTTTATTCTCTTCAAAATTTATTTTCATATTTGTGTATGCACAAAATGCATTTCCTCCCAATTTTCAATAATTGTTCAACTTTTGACACTTTCTTGTCATATTGTGAATTAAACAATGTGTAATGTTTACGCAAAATCTTTAGGGAAATTAAACTAGTTAATAGTTAGTAGTTGCAAGTTATATATATACTGTATATGTCAAACTATGTTTATTCAATTATCATTGTATGTATAACCAACACGTAAGCTTAATTATAGTACTTTAAAATACAGTTCAATGTTTTTTCCAAGAACATAAGTTGGAACGCAGTACATCACTGACATGTTATCTGATACTAAAGAACACACATAGTTAATGAGTGCAACCTGAACTGGGATAACAATACATGTAATCTGTCTGGTGTAAATGTGGTAGGAACACTGTGTTCAAGTTGGCAAAAAAAAAGAAAAGAAAAGATAAGCTATAAATATAGGCAAATGCTTTCGCATCCAATAAGCAGAAGCAAACCTTGAAAAGGAGTCAGCAAAGCATCATTAAAATTAAACAATGCTTGTTTACAATGTTTCTACAGAGAGGGATAAAAAACTTATTTTGTATGCATCTTTGAACATCAGTTCACTAAAACAATTTTTTTTTTCATTATACCAAGTGATAAGTAAAATCCTATAGAACGCTGGTCTTGCGAAGTTACATTTAACTCAAACGACAAAGTGTTTAATGGACTAGAAACTGATATTTTTTTAGGGCAAGAGCCCATTTACAAAACCTCAAGTCTCTTGGGTTTGAACTGTCTCTAATGGCTGAGCTACATGATATGTGAGACACTAAACTCAAAACTGGAAAAGTGCTAGTACAAATTGAAACATAGGTCATCCCGCAAGAAAATATGAGACATGTATTACCACTTTCAGTTTTCTGTCTTAACTAGGAACTGCACTGTGCAAATGTTTAGATATTCATTGTGTGGCTATGGCTTTTTTTTCTACAAACAGCAAAGGCTTATTGTTTGCATTTGCCAGAAGAATAGAAGAGGAAGACAGTCTGTATGATTATGCATGACCTTCATGCACTAATGTCCACAGACAATCAGTAATAAGAGGAGGAAAGATGAGCAACTGGATTATTAGACAGTTTTATCTAATCATGTCCTAATGCAGACAGGTTTACAGAGATCGAAGCTCTAACCCCTCTTGGAGCTGATAGCTGATTGTTTACGTCTGGAAATTTAATGAGTTCTCTTTGCTCTTTCACTTTCATTTTGTGTATTATTTTTGATCGCACTGACAAATGCTTCTTATCCAACCTGTTAACATAGATGGTATGCTTTTCCATGCAAGAGACATGATCATATTTGCAAGTTTGTATAAAATCTGCTCACTGGAAAGACGTCATAGTAACCGAGCACACAGTCTTACTTTCTGAAGATGTGCTTCATAGGTGCTGTGACGGGTTTTTGGCATGAAAAGGGTCCCCTCTGTTGCCAAAGTATTTCTGATTTTCTTGTGTGTTCATGGTATGTGACCCATCATTCACTAACACAATAAATAAGAGTAGTAAGTGAGTTGATTGTTGACCATTCTTGTCACATTCTCAGTCACACAATGCAGTGCAACATGTGCAAGTGACAAAAAGAAAACTAACGTATCATTCTTTGTATGAAATCATCTGTCGTAAAAATATTTACCGGTAGGTTGTTTTTTTTTTATGGGGAAAAAAAGTTTGCTTTTATTGCCAACATTTTACAAAAATATATGTCATATTTGATTGTGCACCCAACTTAAATCAACAATTTTGAGCAGAAATAATCTTATTCAAGGTTTCATTCAGACATACTTATGTATGTGATGTGCATTTTTACACATCCAATTAACCAAAGACTTGGTTTTAACAAGACTAGACATCTTAATGGGCCTGTTGTCCTTGCCCTCAAATAAAATCACAGGAGGAGAATATATTTGTTGACTAACATATGTGCAAGTCTTATAAAGTAGGTGGTAATATGTCCCTCTTGTTTGTTCTCTGATTTTTCTGGCTGTCTTGTGACCTCTTAAACCTAAACAATTGAAAGAAGAAAAAAAAAGTGTCTAATTTAAACTGTGCAAAGTACTAACATGGACAACTTGACACATCTGTATATTTTGTATGTGCATTTTTCTGCGTCTTAGAATTTATTTTTCTGCTTATGGTAGCAGCCATAAGTGTGCTAAGAACACCTCAAGAAAGTATAATTATTGCAAATCATATATACAGTTTAAAAAGAGCTTAAAATAAAGCAGATGAGTTAAAGCTATGTAGTTAAATTTGTGTTTCTAGAATGTACAGTACTTCCTTTGGTGCCATTCCTGTTGTATAGTGGTTTACTTTCTGAGTAGTGACGCCTAGTGCTCCAGAGAACTGAAGTCAATGTAGCCCATCTGAGTATATACAGTAGCTATGTTTACATGGACATAAGTAATCGGATCAAACGGCCGATAGGAACAAAAGTGCGTCATGTAAGCGCCCCGTTCGGATTATTTTTTGTGTATTCGGCATGATCCGACCTAATTTGTGATCCAAACGAAACGGGTGGTTTACACCGATCCGTAACCCGATGGATGTGCATGTAAACACTTGATCTGTTCCTTTTATCGGACTGTGGAAAACTGTCCTGACTGCGCATGTGGGCTGCGCACCCCTCCCCTACGTGTTTCCTTTTCCAGCGCTCTCATACTGCGAATAAAAAAGACTAAAAGCATGTGTTGCTTGCCTGTAGCTCAATCAGGGAGTGCAGTAACAACTTCATCGCCGTCATTACAATCTGGCGCGGGTCCATTTTTGGTGCGTCTGTTTACTTTCGTCCCAGAAGTAACTTCTTCTTCTGTGGTTTTCACAAAAGTAACTTCCTCTTCAGTGTTTTTTTTTTTTAAGGGGAGTGTACCACTCTGCGCATGTCAGAACTTCTGGTCAGAATAAAAGCCTGCTGCATGTAAACACTTGTCATGAACAGATTGTGCCCATGTAAACGGTGCTATCTAATTATGCAATCAGAACACATTTCAATCCGGTCACAAAATTTTGCCCATGTAAACATAGCTACTATAGCCACTAAGTTGTCATCACATCTTACGTGCACTAAGATTAACACTTATGTAAAATCTCAGCCAGAATATTTACTCTATTGGTTCTGCTAGCTAAACATATCTCAGTTATCATGTGGTCTTCTTTCTGTACTGTTGGTTCTAGAACGAATCTTCTACTAAGTCTAGCAGTTGATTTCCAGTTACTGCAATCCGCTTTTGACATCATCCAGTCAGATTTGTTTCGTCTCAAACTTGTCCTAAATGCTGATAAAACAAAAGGGATGTTTTTTTCAAATAGGAAGGCGGTTCCAGCAGATCCTCCTCTGATTTTATCTTCAAATGGTGTCCCTATTGAGTTTGTTGATTCCTATAAATATCTGGGTATCCTGATCGATTCACATCTCTCTTTTAAACTCCACGTGGAAAACCTAGTGAAGAAACTGAAAGTTAAACTGGGTTTCTTTTTCAGAAACAGATCATGTCTATCACTGAATGTTAGGAAACGCCTTGTGTCTGTGACTTTCCTTCCCTCCATTGATTACGGTGACATTCTCTACATGAATGCTCCTACAAGCACCCTGCGGATGTTGGATGTTGTCTATCATGGTGCACTAAGATTCATAACTGGTTGTGATTATCGTACCCACCACTGCACCCTGTATTCACTGGTTAACTGGACATCATTAACCTCACGCAGACTCTTCCACTGGTACATTTTCATCTTTAAATCACTTCTTGGTCTGCTGCCCTCATACATCTCCTCCTACATGTCTTTGCGTGAGTGCAGCTACAGTGTGCGCTCTCAGGACATGATTACCTGCAGTGTTCCGTCAGTGAGGACTGAACTTGGAAAAAGGGCCTTCTCCTACTCTGCTCCTGCTTCATGGAATATCTTACAAAAAGATCTGAAGCTCTCGACCTTGACTTCTCTAAATGGTTTTCAGAATCTGTTGGAATCCTGGCAAAAACCAATGCAGATTTGTTCCTGTCTTTGATTTTATACGTCTACCTTATAATGTTTTGCTAGTTTTTTGATACTTTGTTAAAAAAAAAAAAAAAAAAAATTCTTTTGTTTTTTTCTCTCTTTTGTTTTCTATTGTTTATTGTTTGTTTGTTTATTGTTTAAGGAAATTCTACCATTGCTGTTCATTGTTCTTTAGTTTTAGCAGGTCACTTTCGTAAATGAGCCCATGAGGTTCAAAAGATTTACCTGACTAAATAAAGGTTGAATGAAAATGAATTGAATGAATGATTTGAGAACTGACTTTTAGTTCCTCTTTAACATGTACAAGTTCCACCTTCTGTGTCATTGTTGTCCCTAAGAGAAAAATGGAACAAACAAGATCCCTTGTTGTTGTTGTTACCTTTCTACATTTAGTCATTCCCATTGTTCTTCCTAGACTGCTGTGTCTCGTGCTACCTTTTGAATGGGAGGTTGTTTTTTTTTCATGGCACTTTTCAGGGCTGTCATAAAATCCTCCTTGGCTAAACAAACCAGGATAAATGTCAAAAATTACATGACAAAGAGCTCCCGATTGCCACCTGTCAAGCAGGTGTTGAACCATGAATTTCACATTGCTGACCAAGTCTGAAGCAGCATGGTGGCACAGCTGGTAGGCCTGCTGCCTCTCAGCAACAAGGTTATGGGATAAAATTTTGTCCAGAAGCTTTTCTTGGTGGAGTTTGCATGTTCTATCCATACATGCATAGGTTTTCTCCAGGTATTTCGGTTTCCTCCCACATACCAAAAACATGCCTGTTAGGTTGATTGGTATGAGAGTTTGAGATTGGTTGTTTGTCTCATTTGTCTCTACGTATCCCTGTGATGGACTGGACACCTGTCCAGGGTGTCATCCACCTCTTGCGTAGTGACAGCTGGATATCAGTACCAGTGACCCCCGTGACACAAAAAGGAAGAAGTGGGTAAAAGATAAAGGATGGATGACCAAGTCTGAATATTGCCATCTAGTCCATAAGAATTTCTTCCATCCATCCATTATCTTCACCCGCTTCTTCTTTTTGGGCCGTGGGGGTAACTGGTGATCATATTCAGCAATCGCTGTGCAAGAGACAGGGGACAGTCTGGACAGGTCGCAAGTCCATCGCAAGGTCACATAGAGACAAACAAGACAGATAACAATTCACTCTCTTACCTAGAGACAATTTAGAGCTAACAATTAGTCTAACAAGTATGTTTTTGGTTTGTGGGTGGAAACCGGAGTACCCGGAGAAAACCCATGTATGCAAGGAGAGAACATGCAAATTCCACCCATAAAGGTTCCCGGCCAGTATTTGAATCATCATCCTTCTTGCTGAGAGGCAATAGCTCTACCAACTGAGCCACTGTGCCGCCCCATCAGAATGTACTCAATTAATTTAATACTAAAACTTTAGATAACTTTCTTTGTTCAGGTGTTTCTTATCCAGTACAGATTTTTTTTTTTCATAAAATGAGGTTTGTGTTTTGTCCTGCTTTATTTTAGCTACATTATTAGCCCTTTTTTAGCAGAATAAAGATGAGTCTGGGAACAGGTGTTTAATAAGAGTACCCTGCTATTGTGCTGTAATTTTAATTGGCAACATTTTAAAGGACATTTGACACAACTAGAATATTTACTAGTTTTCTGTTGCCTTGGACCACATTATATTATTTTAAAAATGTTTGTGAAAGCATGTCTTTCCTGCTTTGAAATGAGTTTACACTCTGGATCATATCCTGTCCCTTTAGATGTGGACTGTGTCATGCCACCCTCAGACGGCATGGGAGTGTAAAACGACCTTCTTAAAGGATACATCTGTGTGCTTTCACTTTCAGGAAGGATAACTCCTCCTCTCTTCTTACTCTGCTCTAAGCTGGATACATTTTAAGAACAGAGACAACCTTCAAAATGTTAGCTGAGAACAATTTATTGGCAACGGCATAAGGATGGATAAATGAAAAGCATGAAAGCCCAAATTAGACAAATGAGATGGGCTTTATGTCCCTTAGACTGTTGCACTTGGTATTTTCACAACAACAACAAAAAAATCTGGCTGAATGTAAAACACGGTGCACTAAAAGATAATGAGCTGCTGGTATCTTTGTGTAAAATGTTTCTCAAGTAGAGGTGGTCTGTTTAAGGTTAAAATCAGACACCACTCTGAACAGCAGAACCACGCTTTCCACAGAGCAACTGTGTCAACTCTTGAAACTGTGCCTGCAGTCAACCTACTTCACATATGGGGAGCAATATTATAGGCAGAAACATGGATGTGCTATGGGGTCTCCAGTTTCTCCTATTGTTGCCAACCTGTACATGGAGGAGGTAGAAAAGAGAGCCTTGACATCCTTTACGGGGAGACCACCAAGTCATTGGTTCAGGTATGTTGATGACACCTGGGTTAAAATTAAATCTCAGGAAGTCCAACATTTCACTGATCACATCAACTCTGTGGATAAATATATCAAGTTCACACGAGAAGATGTAAGAAATGGCAGGTTGGCTTTCTTGGACTGTGAGGTCTCAGTTTCTGATAGAGGAAATTTGCAAACTGAGGTGTACCGCAAACCCACCCACACAGACCAGTATTTACAGTTTGACTCCCATCACCCTCTGGAGCACAAGTTAGGAGTCATCAGGACTCTGTACCACAGAGCAGACAGCGTCCCCACTAACGCAGGAGCCAGACAGAAGGAGAAATCACACACAAAACAGGCTCTAGAGAAATGTGGATATCCTAACTGGGCCTTCCTGAAAGCAGAGAAGAAACCCAAACAGGACTCCAGCCAGCCATCAGGTGAAAAGAAGGAACCCAGACCCAGACCAGTGGCCATTCCATATGTTGCAGGGGTTTCAGAGACATTGAGACGTTTATTTTCTAAACACAACGTCCCAGTGGCTTTTAAACCTCAAAATACATTACGGCAAAAACTGGTTCATCCCAAAGATCCAGTCCCCCGGCAAAAACAGAGTAACATTGTGTATGCTGTTCAGTGTCAGGAGGGCTGTGATCAGTCTTATATCGGGGAAACTAAACAGCCACTGGCCAAAAGGATGGCCCAGCACAGAAGATCAACATCATCAGGTCAGGACTCTGCAGTCTACACTCATCTCCAGGCCAGCGGTCACTCTTTCAGGGATGAAGATGTTCACATCCTTGATAGAGAGGAACGATGGTTTGAGAGAGGAGTAAAGGAGGCCATCTTTGTGAAAAGAAACCGCCCATCATTAAACAGGGGTGGAGGCCTCCGAGTTCAACTGTCCCCCTCCTACAATGCTGTGATTGCTGGTATCACTCAGCCCTCTGTGAATAGCAAACAACCATCAGGGTGCTAACGATCCATTGTTAGGCTGATGGTCCTCCTTGATCATGTGAGCAGCTGGTTTCAGGCTGTCATCAGCCAACTGGTTGTGTAACACTGTGGGAGGGTGCTATTTATAAGACTGAGCTGAACCCAGCACCTCAGACTGAGGAAGTCTTTCGGACGAAAGACGAAACGTTTCTACAATTTTTTGCTTTGTTTTGTTTTTTTGTTTTTTTGAATGTCCAGAGGACCAGACTTAGCTTTTTTAGGTTTCTCAAGGCTCATCTTAGATCTTTAGATCTCAATGCATGCATTACCTTGTGAACTTTTTCTAACTTAACATTTGATTTTCTTCAGTGGTTTCTGTGATTCCAACCATAATAAATCCACTCGTTCATTATTGACTTTACAGTTTTGGCTCATTTCACCTTTTGTAATGACCCAGTCTAATAATTATTCACACCTTAGTAAAAGACATTGATCCATTCAAGCAGCTGCTGTTTCTGATGCAGAAATCCATATCCCCTGAAAAGTTTTCTGTCAAGTATATGTGGTTTGAGAGTGGAAATGATGCATAAAATCAAAGATGAAAATCCCACACCTGATTAATAATTGTGCACACTCTGTAAGGAGTGCTAAGTTGGTAAAAGTTCCATCATCGACAACTAGCATTTTTTTCTTATTATTATTTTGTGAAGCCTAAAACCAAATAAGTTTCCTTCCTCAACTGCTTTCAGCCTAATCTCAAAATGTGTTCACTTTGAAAAGATGTATCACACTGACCCTTTATTTCATGCTTTCGAACCTACAATCTAGTTCCTGGTCATCATTTTCCCAAATTCTGCACTTCAAACCTTTTTATTTCTTTCTCCCTCTATCTCAACAACTTTCTAATTTAAAATTATACTTATGTCCTCCCATGTCTCTTCATCCTTCTCCTCTTCCCTGCCCTTGTCATACCCTCTCTACCCCTTCAACACTCCCTTGATTCTCTCTGGTCCATCTCATCTGTCTATGGCCTCAGGACATTTGCCCCATGCAGATTCTCCCTGCTCCACTCCCTACAGCGATAGCCCAGACTTACCAAGCAAGATGATGATGCACAGCAGGATGGCAATCAGAGCCCCTGTACTGAGACCCGCAGATGATAGGAACGCCTCGCCTTGGCACATCCGGATCTTGCCATGATGTTGGCACGGACACACTCGCAGGGTCAGGGTGCTGGTGCCACTTAGAGACGGCTCCCCGCCGTCCCACACCACGATGGGCAGCTCGTACAGCTCCTGAGTCATGTGGTTGTAACGACGACGCCTGGCAATGATGCTGGCTGAACTGTCTGTAAGTTTAAAAAATAATGAATAATTATACTCCCTTGACAAACAAATGTCTAATTGTGTGCCTCTTTTTAATAAAACATGCAGATGACTACATTTAGATAACAATAGTTTGTAAAAAAAAAAAAAAAAAAAAACATTCACAACACATGTAAATGATATTTATTTTTGCTTTTGAAGTATCTCATAAAGGCATGTCAGACTGTTTACTGCTTCTTTGTGTACCAAGGCTAATTGATTTCAGAGGTGTTGCTTTATTTAACATGCAGCAAAAGAACATTTCACCTTGACCTTCATAAAAAATTCAAACAGTCATGTAAACTGATGTGAAAAAAATGAGCCAATGAGAATATTCTCAATATATAAATTTTATAATATCATTCAAATACAAAGAAGCAAATAATCAAATTAGTTTATATTATATTAGAGATTAAAAAAAAATATATATTCAACTTTTCTTTCCTTTTTACAAATAAACTAAAGCAGAATTAAATCTTTGAACCAAAAGCATCTCTTATTGACTAATTACATAACAAAACTGTATTCCATGTATATATATATATATATATATATATATATATATATATATATGTAAAACATTAATAAATAAACACTATTTACAGATTCCTTTTGTCTGTCATAGACATGATATATTTATCAACATTCACCCATGTTGCTACTTATGTTGCAAAATTGCTTCCAATCTACTACAGATTATATTATGTACAGTATTTATAAAGGAGTGTAGATTATGGATCATGTCAGGTTATATATAGACCAACAAATCTTTATTTGGTTCAGTCAAACCCCACAAAAAATATTCCAGTACTGTAGTGAGATCAACTAGATATTAGGATTAGAGTTAAATCCAAATCATTCCCAAAGATAATTATTGTGTTTGTAAGTATATATACCATACCATATCATACCATTTTATTTATAAAGCACTTTAAACAGGAACAAGTCCACACCAAAGTGCTGGACAAACAAACACGCAACAGGCAACACAGACAATGAAGTACAACACAAAAAACATAAAAACATTGCAGATCATAAATAAAACGATCCAATACAAATCAGCTGGCATTGAAAGCAATGGAGTAGTAGTGAGTTTTTAACCGGGATTTGAAAACCGAGAGGGAGGGGGCCTGTTTGATGAGCAGCGGTAACTCGTTCCAGAGTCTTGGGCCTGCTACAGAGAACGCCCTGTCACCCCTGCGCTTAAGGCGAGTTTCTGGAACTATTAAGAGTACCTGATCCTCTGACCTCAAAGCACGTGGAGGGACATATGGGTGTATCAGATCCGAGAGATAGGCGGGGGCGAGACTGTTCAGCGATTTGTAGACATACATGAGAATTTTGAATTGGATTCGAAGATGAACCGGTAGCCAGTGAAGGGAGGCCAAGACTGGTGTAATGTGCTCTCTTTTGCGTGTGCTGGTTAAAAATCGGGCAGCTGCGTTCTGAACCAGTTGTAATCGTGCAATGGTGGCTTGACTGACGCCAAGCAGAAGGGAATTGCAGTAATCAAGCCTAGATGTAATGAATGCGTGAATCACTGTCTCCAGGTTGTTTTTGGATAATATGGGCTTCAGCTTAGACAGACGCCTCAGCTGGAAAAAACAGGATTTGACGATCATGTTTACATGACTGTTGAGTTTCATGGAAGGATCCATTATCACTCCCAGATTTGTGACTTTTTGTTTTTCGGACAGGGGTAGAGCAGACAGGTCAATGCAGTGGTTTGAGGTTGTGTCATTGGGAAGGAACAATATGGCTTCAGACTTCTTATCATTGAAGCTTAAGAAATTTAAAGCCATCCAGTCCCTGATGTCAGCCAGGCAGTCGAGCAGAGGTTGAATAGAGCCTGTACCATTTTGTCTTAGGGGGAAGTAAATTTGACAGTCATCAGCGTAGAAGTGGAAGGGTATATTGTGTTTCCGGAAAATAGCACCGAGTGGCAGCAGGTATAAGGAGAACAAGAGAGGACCCAGGATGGACCCCTGCGGAACCCCCCATTTAAGAGCCGCCACTGCAGAAGTAAAATCATTGATGGACACACAAAAAGACCTGTCAGAGAGGTAGGATCTGAACCAGTTTAGGGCTGATCCTGAGATGCCCACCCACTGCTCCAACCTAGCAATGAGGATCTCATGGTCGATGGTGTCGAAAGCGGATGTGAGGTCCAATAGGACAAGCAGCACAGAGTCACCAGTATCTGTGGATAGGAAGATGTCGTTAAAAACCTTCAGTAGGGCAGTCTCAGTGCTGTGGAGGGATTTGAAGCCAGACTGGAATAGCTCGGGGATAGCGTGATCCTCCAGGAAGCACTTTAGTTGGGACTCAACTATTTTCTCTAGAAGTTTAGAAACAAATGGGAGTCTGGAGACAGGCCTGAAATTGGATAATACTGATGGTTCGAGGTTTGGTTTTTTCAGGAGGGGTTGAATATATGTCTTAAAACCATTATTACTTTTTTCTAACTACGCATATTTAAAAATATGAATATTTTATCAAATTGGCCCTTTCCCATATGTGCAAAATATGCAGGCTAGCTGAGAACGACCCTTCTATCGTCAGAGGTCAATGCAGTGTCAAACAAATATGTGTTTTTTAGCTTCTTTGTTGCAGATGTGTGTTTTATTGTCTTCATAAAATCGATAAACACATTTTGTAGGAGAAATGTTCTAGTTCCCTGACGTTGTTTACTCAAAAGAACCACTCTCATGGCAGGTGAAGACCTGTATTTTACTTGCAATTTCTAAGGTCACATACACAACACATACATTAACATACAAAGACATATACATGTAAACACCAGTCACAGAAAGAAAAACCACATGGTGCTTTGTCTGCTCCTTTTATACTGCACTCAACTGAGAGTTCAACATAGATCAGGGTGTGTCCATGAAGCCAGCTGCCGTCTTCTTACACAGTACTTTTCATTTAGACAAACATACGGTTCATGGGCAGAGATAAGATAGTGTTTTGGTCTTGTTTTGGGAGACAACTGAGCTACTTGTTCCCAGGGCAGAGAGGAAGAATGTCCTCAGCTACAATTATAAAATATCCATAACATTAGACCACAAAATTCCCTGACATACCTCCTGTTTATAGAATTGTTATTACAAATATCACTATCAACTTTGCAAGCAGGGATGATTCATGTATGTGATGAAATCCCCCCACCCCATTAGGTGAAAACAGTTCAAAACAGTTTAATCAACGGGGAAATGTGACATCACCCTGTTGCCATCGACAATGACCTTATGGCACATTTCATTATCTCATCCAGGTGAAAAAGGATAAAAGAAAAACAATAATGTGTAAAACCACAAGATCATTAATGAGTTAAGTAAATCATAAACACATGCAAACAAAAATGATTTAAGTAAAACATAAAAGTAAAACATATGATTAAAAAATATACAAGAAAACTCATCAAGCTTTCCCCAGACAGATCTTTCTCTCTTCAGTTTGCCACCTAATGCGACGTGTGATACTGGAAACAGTCAGGAAGCTCTTCTGAGTATCAAGAAACAAAAGAAAACACATCCCCACTTACATCAACATTATCTCAGTGTCACCGTCTCTTCAGGAGTGTACAACCAGGAAAATTTGCATTTACTTGTATTTATTACGTTATCTTTATTTTTTTTCACATGTAGGTGTACAGTAGTATTTAGTAAAAATGATTTAATTACACTAAAATATCACAACATAAAAGTTATGTAAAATAAAACTAGATTTTTTTTTGTCGTATGGAAAACAAATACAGTATATACATGTATATGAAAAAAAAAAAAAACAGCAACAAAAATACTTTATCTCCTGAACAATAAAAAATAGGAGGCATTGTACTGAAATGTGTTAATGTTTGTACAAGGCCACACACAACTTATATTCTGGTAGTGTGATGTATCCAGTAACTAGCTAAAGTATAAAATAAATTGTAGTTTTTATTATAAATATAGCCAAAGGAGTTTGCCCGTCATCATAGGGACTTTTTATATTGGCTCTAAATTGCAGGAAATGTAATTTTTAGCTGTCTTGGAGAAGACATTGAACTTGGCTCCTACAACAAATGTGCTTGCACCAGTTTTGATTTTGATTCTCTTTGCAAGCTCATGGGCTCATCTGAGTGTTCTGTCCGTCCAGTTTGGGGACACATGTTGTATTCAGTTGTTGCACATCTGCTCCCCTCACTTCATCACTCTTTGTTCAGACTTTGTTTTAAAACTACTTCAAAAGGCTGTGTAACCTGCACCTTAAAGCCTACCAAAGCAATTTGATCTGTTTGTCTCTCCTTGCTGAAACACTACAAATTTAAACGATAATGACTTATCCATGCATTTTCTTGTGCTTTTTGTCATAGCACTAATCATTTTGGAAAAACTACTGTGTCGCTCCATCATAGTCTGTATGACTTTCATGTTGGCATGACTGTAATGTAATGTTACAGTTTGGAAGCTTTGTTGTTAATAACTCTAGAATAAAGTAAATAAATTACATTTGTTTTTATGTATATCAACAGGTAAATGAATAACTATCAATTTTTGTAAACTTCTAGGTGACAAGTTACATTACTTAATATAAATAATGCAAGTTGAGATAACACTTAATTGGGCAAAATATTTTATGGCATTATCTTAAAACAGTGAGTAATTGATCTTATCATCTTGAAAAAAATGTATTGATGGCTCCAGGTAACATGTTTTATACTTATTTACTATGACTTAGAAAAGCTAATTCATTCAATAACTATATTTTTTTCTTCTAAATCATAGTAAAACAAAGTACTTTTTCATTATATAATAGATTATTTAGTTTGAAAATATTTCATCAAGATGTATTTATTGTTGATCAACCCACTACTGTTCTAGCTTATCAACAAGCATCATCTGACATTTTGGTACCATAATCATCTTGTTATTTTTGTAAACACTATATTTAGATATCCGTCCATCCCTACATCCATTCATCTGTACATCCATCCATCCATGCATCCATCCATCCATCAGCTTTACCTGCTTCTTCCTTTTCAGGTTGTGGGGCGTCACTGGTGCCCACAGCAGTCGCTATGGGAAAGGCGGGGAACACCCTGGACAATTCACAAGTCCATCACAGGGCCTACATATTATATTATCTAAAAAAAAATAGACTGGCTTTGATAAAGTATTTAATTGCCTCTTTTTTTTTTTTTGAAAAGAAATAAAGTTTAGAACAGCAATTAAAATACTTATTGTTTTACATTATTAAAATTTACTGTATTTTTTACCATTTAAGTTGCACCTTTTTGCATAAATTTGCAAGTCCTGCGACTTATACACCAAAGTGACTAATATACATATTTTCCCCATATTTATAACCCAACTTTTGGCTGAGATCTGACGATTTCATTCATTCTGACATGGAGAACATTGAATACTACCATTTTCATCCTTTAGAGGGAACTCAACTAGTATGGCAAGCCAAGTGTTTCATTAATTGGTAAAAAAGTGGCTGTTAATGATACACTTGGCTTGCCATACAAAGCCACCTTCATCTCACTCCGGAACTCCTGGAGGAAACGTCAAATCAGCTGTTTTTCACCACTCTGCCCAGGTGAAATGCAGCTGATTTTAAAGTGCATTTATTAAGGAAAACTTAAACTGAGACACTCCTTAATAATAATAATAATAATAATAATAATAATAATAATAATAATAATAATAATAATAATAATAATAATAATAATAATAATAATAATAATAATAATAATAATAATAATAATTAATTCAATTTATAACACACTTTTCATTAATGAAAATCTCAAAGTGCTACAAAGTGCAACATAATTAAATGTCAGTAAAACAAGTAATAAAACAAGTAAAATCAATAACAGTATCAACTAAGATCAAAAGTAGAGTCATGAGGAGGTAGAGTTTTGCTATAATGTCGAGCAAGCAAATTGTGTTTTAGGTATTATCTTGTTAAATTTTTAAGAAATGCACAACAAGCACTCCAGCAGCTGCAAATCTATTTTTAAAATGCAGTTGATATGGCCATTAGAGTGCATTCCTATAATTTCGAGCAAACCAATAATTGTTTTAAGAGTTAATCGCATAAAATGCTTGTTAAAGTCCTCCCGTGCACATTCCCGTGGCCGCCTTTTTGGCAGCCAATTCATTTTTGACACAACACTTGCCCACGTTTCCAGGTAATCAGTGGTGATGCATAACAAAAGCGACGTTTCAGCGGTGACGTATAATAGATGCAACTTGTACAGTGAAGCAATGTATTTATGTTTTTTCAACTTTATTAGACATATTTGGACTGATGCATCTTATACAGCGGTGGGACATGTACGGCAGTAAGTAAAGCAATCTTATTATCATTATCTGACTTGCTCCCAAGTTCAATAAAGACATTTTTAAAATAATAATTTGTTGTGACCAGGATGTGGAGGATAAGTTTCTCATTGTCAGATAAATACATCTGTGCTCATATTCAAACAAGAGTTATGGGTTTTGCTAGGTTCAAACTGTTATATTGGTTGAGTTCATATGAAATACAGAAAGGCTTAGTGCAACTCTTCGACTTGCATTATTGTCTGTTCAGTGAGCCTAATGTTAATAATTTATTGATATGACAGCTGGGACATAAGAAAAGAACATTGTTTATGGTGCATACACATTGAACTTTAATTTTACATATACTCGCTGGACATATTTTTAGATACCCTTGCTTAATACAATTGCTTGTGCAAATTATGCTAATAACAGCACATTAGCCAATCACATGGCAATACCTAAAGGTCTTTAGATATGTAGATGTGGTGAAGATGAGTTGAAGTTCAAACTTGGTGAGTCTGTGCGAGTTGTCATCTCATCTCATTTATATATATACCGTACACCTGTATATATCCACTATTGGCTTTCTGTAATCTTGAACTAGTCTGCCCATTCTCCTCTGACCTCTGATATTAACAAGGGTTTTTCTTTGACATAAATGCTGCTCACTGGATGTTTCTGTTTTGAGCACCATTCTTTTTAAACCATAAAGATGATTGTGTGTAAAAACCCCAGTAGGTTAGCAGTTTCTGAAATACTCAGGCCAAACTGTCTACTACTAAACCACACCACATTGAAAGGCTCTGAAAACCCCCTTCTTTTCCATTTTGATACCCTGATTGAACTAAATGTGCTAACAAGCAACTGAACAAGTGCACCTAATGAAATAATCAGTGTGTGTCAGTATTTAGGCATAATACATAAATAAACACACACGCACTATATACAGTATATATATATAT
>JBBPBX010041448.1:17892-28860 GCA_038048925.1 Garcialebias charrua
TATATATATATTTATATATATATATGTGTGTGTGTGTGTGTGTGTGTGTGAGTGTGTGTGTGTAATGTCTCATTAAACACTAAGTATAATTGGACGAACAGCACCAGATATGTGATGATCATTCCTTTAAACTGTAGCTGAGTGAAACGGGTAGATGTATGAATAACTCTGAGCTCTACACGACTTACCAACTAAAAATTCGCAGATGACACATTGCACAATGAAATGCATGTTCACACGATTTAAGGGCTGAAAATGCTGAATCGTGCACAAGGGCAACCTTTTCTTTCCAGCCAGTGAGAACACCTCCGACGAGCTGTACTACTCTGAGACCTCGCCTCCCACACCAATCCCTGCTCCATCTATGAATAATTAGAATGATCGACAGTTGGAAAGACAACACGTACTTCAAGCGTTATGAAGTCAGATTTGCCACATCACCGTGTCAGCACAAATATGGGTGGAGGGTTTGAGAGAGTGCAGTGTTAGAGATGCAAACATTTAAGAGAGATGAGGATTTGGAAATGACAGAGGAGAGGGGTACATGGGGAGTTGGATGTCTGAGCAAAAGCACAGAGTGTCACGAGGTTGACGACTGAAGCCAAGCCAAAGAGAGAACAACTGTGTTCTGTGTTTGTGACGCTCATTGTAACAGACTTGACATGCAGAGGCACAGAACCACAGCAACATGGGTCCTTGTACTGACCACAGCGAGGAAGTTCACATTGATTATGTTATGGTAATTCACATTACACCATCTCGTCGCAGGTGGTTGGAGGAGAGCGGTGTGCTTGTTGATTAACGCAGCATTAACATGGGCCATCTGCAGCCACACTGCTGCATCCACACATCCACTTCCAAGGAAGCCCAGTACAAGATTTCACAGTTTATGTGGCATGTGTAGCGACATGCCACCACTGAGTAAATTAGAAAAGAAAAAAAGAAAAAAATCAAATACCCTTTTCAAATGAAAATATAGTGAATAATTTGGTTTATCTTATTTTGCTAAACACCACCAATAAATTATCCTTTTTTTTTTCCATTTCTGTCTGGTTTTCAAACACGTGAAAAACATTATTAGTATGCATGGCATGTGAGGTTCCACACACCCTCTGGATTTCCTCTTTGCACGGAGCATGCTAAGTCAGGGCTGGCAAATGGCCTCATTTTTCACTTTTCCAAAAGTATTGGCACAATGAGGACTGTCACTTGCATAACTTTTGTACCACATATGTATTCTAGTTGCTTCTTTTCAAGCTATGAAGTTTATTAAAAAAATTGCAGGAGCTAAATAAAATTACAATAGAAGGAGCAGATGAATATGGCTGATTGTTCTAGTTTTCTTAATTGATGTAACAATTACATAACTCTATATCTCTGATATGCTAAGTATTTATCAGATGTAAATAAAATATGCAATATACGTCTTACACTCAGTGAGATGAAAATAAATAAATAAACCAACAACAAACACACGTCAAGCACTTCTCTGCAGACTTCACACTTGCCTACACATGCACTTTAATGCATTTCTTGAAAACTTTGGTGGGTGTTTGTAGGCGCTGCTGATAGAATGTGTTTCTCTGCAGTTTCCACTCTAAACATAACAGAAAGATCTGTTGTACATCTACTTATAACAAATACAGTTTGTTACATGACTAAAATCAAACTGCATGTCGTACATCTTGAACGTGAGCAAGATCTACTTCTTATGTAGCAGATAATCTAAACCAACCACTAGGCAGCACAAAAAAGGTGGGTTTATTGTGCCAATCCCAGCCCAGGTAAATGGTAAGGGTTGTGTCAGGAGGTCTTCCAAAGTAAAACACTTTAGGCAAATCTATAATGTGAATTTATCTAAGCGACACTATACCAGATTGGTCGAGGTTCAGGTTAACAATGACTGCCATTGGTGCTGTTGACAAATAAGGTGTCGGCAGAAATTTTGCTACGGTTAGTTGAAGACATGAAACATGCCAGGAGACAGAGGGAGAAAAGAAAGTCAAGAACTAAGGACAGAGGGTGGTGATTCTAAATGAGGGGACAATGACAAGCAAAGTTAGAGAGCTGGCTGACATGATGCAGAGAAGGAACGTAGATGTTTTCTGTGTCCAAGAGACCAAGTGGAAGGGCAGCAAGACTTGCAGCATTGGAGCTGGGTTTAAACTGTTTTACCATGGTGTGGATAGAAAGAGAAATGGACTAGGGGTGGTCATGAAAGAGGGATTTGCAAATCATGTAGGTGAAAAAAAAGAGTGTCAGATAGGATCATGTGTCTGATGGTAGAAGTAGAATATCTGATAAATGTTGTTAGTGGTTATACACAGGTTGGATGTTACGAAGAGGAGAAAGATACATTTAGGAAAGATCTGGATGAAGTGATAGTGTTAATTCCCAGGGGGGAGACAGTGGTGATCAGAACAGACCTGGACATAATGGTGAAAGAAACAGAGGGGATGAGGAAGTGGTGAACCAGGAAGGACAGATGGTGGTGGATTTTGCCTATAGAATGGAAATGGCTGCAGTCAACACATATTTCCCAAAAAAAAGGGAAGCCCATCAAGTGAGCCTTAAGAGTGGAGGAAGGAGTTTGCAGGTCATCTACATTCTGTGTAGAGGAAGAAACCTGAGGGAAATTGGGAACTGTAAGGTTCTGGCAGGGGAGAGCATGGCCAGACGTCATTGGATTGTTTTGTGTAGAATGACTGTTGTTGTTAAGAAAATAGAATACATAGTAAAATCAGAGAAGAAGACCAAATGGTGTACGTTGAGAAAGGGTAGATGTTATCATGAATTCAGAGAGGAGTTGTTAAAGGCTCTGAATGGTAAGAACGAGCTTCCAAATGGCTGGACTACTACAGCAACAGCAATTAGAGAGACAGGTAGGAAGGTACTTGGTGAGTCATCTAGACAGAGAATGGATGATAAGGAAATCTGGTGGTGAAATAGTGAAGTGCAGGACGCTGTTCAAAGAAAGAGGTTAGCCAAGAAGAAATATGACAGTGAGAGGACTGAAGAGAGGAGACAAGAATATAAGGAGATGCAACTTAGTGCAAAGAGGGAGGTAGCAAAGACAAAGCAGAAGGCATATGATGAGTGGTGAGGGAGGTTGGACACTAAAGAGGGCAAGAAGAGAAGGACTAGTAACAGTTGGTGAGACAGAGGGATCAGGCTGGAAAGAATGTGCAGCAGGTTAGTCTTGTTAAAGACAGGAATGGTAATGCTCTAACAAGGGTAAAGAGTGTGATGGGAAGATGGAAGGTTTGAGGAGCTAATTAATGAAGAGAATGAGAGAGAAAGAAGAGTAGAGGTCATAGAAACTGTGGACCAGGAAGTAGGAAAGATTAGTGAGGGAAAAGTTTGGAAAGCTCTGAAAATAATTTGATTTGATTTGATTTGATGTTTAGTCATTCATTATAAAAGAACAATACAAGACAGTTTCATCAGATACAAGAATACAAGTAGGATAAAATGAAAGGAGCAGAAAGAAGATGAAATCTTATTATATATGCCCCTTATTTCATTGTTTGTTCAACCAATGTTAACCTTCAAGCTGCATCACAAAATGAATAATTTTACTTAATTTTACTAACTGTAATACACAAACTACATCACAAAATGAATAATTCTACTTAATTTATCTAACTGTAATACACAAACTACATCATTCTAACTGTAATACACAAACTACATAAGAAAATGAATAATTCAACTTAATTTTTCTAACTGTAATACACAAACTACATCACAAAAATGAATAATTCTATTTAATTTTTCTAACTGTAATACACAAACTACATCACAAAATGAATAATTCTACTTAATTTTTCTAACTGTAATACACAAACTACATCACAAAATGAATAATTCTACTTAATTTTTCTAACTGTAATACACAAACTACATCACAAAAGAATAACTCTACTTAATTTTTCTAACTGTAATACACAACACACTAAGCTACATCATCAGTCAACATAAGTGTAATACACAAACACACTAAGTTACATCATATATAGTTTTTGAGCAAGTCCTTTTTGACCTTTTTCTTAAATGTATACATTGATTTTGCATTTTTAACATCACTCTCCAGAGCATTCCACAATCGAACTCCCTGAATTGAGGTAGACCGTCCCTTTAAGCTGGTTCTGAATTGTGGTTTGATGAATATCTGTCCCTTTAAGATTGTAATAACTTTGTCTAAATTTCTTTGGATATTTAAAGGTAATGTGTTATTATGAGCCCTATACATAACTGATAAAATACTATATTCTACCAATTCCTGGAATTTCAATAAATTTAGCTGAAGAAACAAGGTGTTTGATGGGTGACTGAAATGTTTTCTGGTGATTACTCTTACAGCTCTCTTTTGTAAAATAAAAACAGGCTTTGTAATTGTTTTGCATGCTTTTCCCCAAACCTCAATACAATAGATTAAACGTGGAACAATGATTGTATTATACAAGATATACAGAGCTTTATCAATTAAAAAATCCCTGACTTTATACAGTACTGCAATTGATCTAGCTATTTTTGTTTTAAAATTTATTTTGTTTTAAAAATATTTAAAATATTTTGTTTAAAAAAAATTGTTTTATAATTAAAAAGGGGAAGGCAGTAGGGCCTGATGACATATCGGTGGAGGTTTGAACATGTCTAGGAGAGATGGCAGTGAGGTGAGTGACTCATATATGAGATGTAGATAGTCACCAGAGCTGTTGTTTTTATTGTTACCGGTACTGTTTGTGTTGTAATAAAGAGCTTCATTAGCGCACAAGCATTTTTAACTTATTGTGAATTTTAGAAAATTTGAAGTTAATTACAAGGAGTTTGAACATTTTCAATTTATACTTTGACAAAAGTTTGTTGTTTAATCAAATACATCAGTCAGACGTACAATATCTTAATCGCACAATTATGAGTCACCTGATGTCATTTTTTTGTGAGCTGATACATTTTTATTATAAATTAATTTGTTTGTTTTGCGTTTTAGTTTTGCTTTGAATTGTTCTGTCTTTGTATATCTTTGTTAATTTTATACAATTTTTCTGTTTGACTTCAAACCAGAGTTAGTTCTTCAGTGAGCTTTACATTTTTCACATTCATTCAATCTTTATTTAGACAGGTTAATCCGATTGAGCCTCGAGTACTCATTTACAAGAGAGACCTGGTTTCAACAAAGAATGATGACAACAGTGGACAACAGTGACAAAAATAGACAGTCATAAGAGGCATACAGATTTTTTTTAACAAGTTAAAATAAGATGTAAAAAAAGTAGCAAAAACAGCTAGATTATAAGGCAAATGTAGAAAACTAAAAACAGGAACATGTCTGCATTGGTTCTTGCCAGGAGTCCAACAGATTCTTAAAGCCATTTAGAGATGTCAAGGTCGAGAGCTTCATATATTTTTGTAAGATATTCCAGAAAGCAGGAGCAGAGTAGGAGAAGGCCCTTTTGCCTACGGTAGTTCAGACCTTACTGAGGGAACACTGCAGGTGATTATGCCCTGAGAGCGCTTGCTGTAGCTGCACTCACGTAAAGACATGTAGTAGGAGATGTATGAAGGAAGCAGACCAAGAAGTGATTTAAAGATGAAAATGTACCAGTGGAAGAGTCTGCGTGAAGTTAATGATGTCCAGTTAACCAGTGAATACAGGTCTCAGTGGTGGGTACAATAATTACAGCCAGTTATGAATCTTAGTGCACCATGATAGACAGCATAGACATCAGCTTGTTCTGTGTTTAACATCACACCTGCCTTGCCTACAGTTTCTCATTTCCTCAGTACACACTCAGCCAAGCTGCTTTCAATCACTGCCAGATCATCTGTTGATACATTCAAGTTGGTTTATTTTTGTCATTTTTTTTCTGTGTGCCTAGCTTTACGACTCCTCAATTGAACAGTGTTCTTTATTTGTTACTTTATGAAATAGAAGTATATTTTACTACCATCACCTGCTTTCTTACCTGTTGTTTAATTTAATTTATTTCCAAAATAGAAAGACAATTTTTGGGGGAGGTAGTTGGCAACTCTATTTCTAATTTCATATCACCTGATGTGTTTGCCGTTTTCACTGCAAAATGGTACATAGCAGCAGGCTTCCTTTGAGATACAATATTCCCTATTTGTCCAAATCAAAAGGCTTTATTTTTAAGAGCTGTCTCCATGTTCCTCTTGTGAATATTTACAGGAAGTTTCAGTGGCTAAATGGAACCTGCAAGAAACAACACTTACAGCATACAAAACCTTATTTTTTATTATTATTAATTAATTTAATTCTTGTTATATGCAGTTTTACAGTATTGTCTGCAACATTGACTGTTTTTCAGCATTTAAGCTCTCTATTTTGTAATTGACTTTGTTTCTTATGAAACCATAAGGCTTCAAGATAATGGACACTGTTAAATGGCTTACACACTATGACTTGTTGTTTGCAATTGTTCTTTAGACAAGCCTTACAGTTGATGTCTCAACAGGGCTGGCCCAAGCCTCCATGGGGCCCTAAGCAAAATTTGTTTGGGGCCCTCTATTTCTGCTAATGTGGATTACTGCAATAAACAGTCGAATCAGATCATTCACCCACTTAACATAAACTCATTGCAACTCTTGACAGCCCTGTTTACATTATCCTATATGTATCATCCAGTGCAAGGGCGTCAAACTCGTTTTTATTGTGGGCCCTATCAAGATCATGAATGTCCTCAAAAGGCAGGACACGGCAGAATGTACAAATAAAACGACCTATTAACAAACTGGTAAAATATAACTTTCGCTGATTTGTGATACTGAGTCTGCACATCACGAAACACTTCACTTCTTCAGAAAAATCTGGCTTGTTAGTAAAATAAATAAGCAAATAAATCAGACATGCACACCTGTAGACACACGATCGTTCACTAACATGGGAGATTAGGTAAAAAAAATTGAAGCATCAGATGACATTTCTTTTCCGCGTATGAGTGCGCTCCAAAACTGAACATAAAATAATTTTTCAGATGAGGTGCAGACTCTTCATAAAAGCAAAAAAAATAATAATAATAATTCCTCGGTTATATACAGTCTTTACCTGTGGTCTGAGAGCTACAACAACAGAAACTCCTAACTTGCAGAAGGCAAGTTGAGATAATTTAAAAGGCAGGCCTGCACAATGGGACTGAGAAAGGTTTTAAGGGTCTTCTATGTGAGAAACTACAGGCAATAAAATACCTTTAAAAAATTACCGTATTTTCCGGTGTATAGGTCGCACCTTTTTATGGTTTTTTTCAAGGCCTGCGACCTATACTCAGGTGTGACCTATATATGGCTTGTTATCACATTCAGTGAAACACATTTTTAAATCCAGCTCATTTCACAATTACGTTCATTTATTAAGGAAAAGTTCAGCTTAGACACATATTTGCTATAATTTTTATCAAACAAATAATTGTTTTTAAGTGTTAATCTTCTTAAAAGCCTTGCTGTGCGCTCCTGTGGCAGACATTTGCAGCAGAGCTAAACGTAGGTGCGACCTATACACCAGTGCAACCTATCTAGGGATTTTTCCAATCTATTGGTGATAATAGCCTATATGCCACGGGTTTCCGTTTCAGCACCTCCGCAGTCATTACACAGTCGGCGCACTTCCGGTTAGCGGGAAAGACACGAACATAAATGACTAAATACAATTAATAAAACATCAGCATACACACCAATAACAACTCTATACACATATAAAACCATATAAAATTATGGCGACGTTCCCCCTACGGATAGCCGCGATAAATGTTCGCCGAAACCCCCCCGCGGAACAGCTGTTCCCACCGGTGGGCGGACACAACGGTACTCACGTGTAGTGCCGGTAGCGCGCGGCCGCTTCCCGTTTCGGCTCGTTGTTATGGTAGGCTACTAGGAGCTAACGCTGACAACAGCGGAGGTGGATGGGAACCGGAAGTGGCGGGTAGGTGTTCGATTTTGCCGGAAGTACGTCACGCCCCCCCGTGGCATATAGGCTATTGGACAATGCGACCTATACACAGGTGCGACCTATACACCAGAAAATACTGTAACTGTGCCCAAAAACTGCGATCACCACAGAGACTTTTGTTGTGTGTAAAGTACTGTATATCAAAGAGAGAGTAATCAAACTAAAGGAAGCAGTCTCATCATCTCTTGATCCTGAAATATAAGCTGTTTACTTGACGAGTTGAAGTTGCTTGTTATCCATCTGTGCTTTGTTGATTATATTTTCTGTCATAAGAAGTGGGTCAAATATTGAGCTAATATTTGGTGTGGCCGTAGCTTAGAGTTGTTCTATTTTGTGTAAGCTATGCTCTTTAAAAACTGTTGCTATTGGGTTTACCTGCTTGCAGCGTGCTGAACACTGAAAACTTCTAGTCCATGCCCACCTGCTGTGTGGGCCCCACCCAGTCCACTATAAATTGCATCTGGACCGGAGCTCAACTTCCATTTTTCTTCAGCCAACGCAAAGAACACTACTTCTATGAAAACAACAGAAAAGAAGAAGAAGAAAGATGACTTCAACTAAGAAGACCATCTGTGCCCCGTGTGCCAGACGGGCTACATTTTATCAATGGACATGCGCGCCATGTGTGAAAGCTAGGGTTGGGCATCGTTTGAATTTGAGCTATTCCGGTTCCGATTCTTCGTTTCGATTCAGATTCTTTTCGATTCTCGATTCTGATTCTTTTTGCAGGCAGTGTTAAAAAAAAGACATGTCAATTCAATTCAGTCCAGTTTATTTATACTGTATAGCGCCAAGTCACAACAGAAGTCGTCTCAGGGCACTGAACAGAAACATCCATCCATCCATCCATTTTCTTCCGCTTATCTGGGGTCGGGTCGCGGGGGTAGCAGCCTAAGTAGGGAGGCCCAGACTTCCCTCTCCCCAGCCACTTGGAGCAGCTCCTCTGGGGGAATCCCAAGGCGTTCCCAGGCCAGCCGAGAAACATAGTCCCTCCAGCGTGTCCTGGGTCTTCCTCTGGGTCTCCTCCCGGTGGGACATGCCCGGAACACCTCACCAGGGAGGCGTCCAGGAGGCATCCTAACCAGATGCCCGAGCCACCTCAACTGGCTCCTCTCGATGTGGAGAAGCAGCGGCTCTACTCCGAGTCCCTCCCGGATGACTGAGCTTCTCACCCTATCTCTAAGGGAGAGTCCAGACACCCTGCGGAGAAAACTCATTTCAGCCGCTTGTATCCGAGATCTCGTTCTTTCGGTCATAACCCAAAGCTCATGACCATAGATGAGGGTGGGAACGTAGATCGATCGGTAAATTGAGAGCTTTGCCTTTTGACTCAGCTCTCTCTTCACCACGACAGACCGGTACAGCGCCCGCTTCACTGCGGACGCTGCACCTATCCGCCTATCGATCTCACGCTCCAGTTTTCCCTCATTCGTGAACAAGACCCCGAGATACTTAAACTCCTCCACTTGGGGCAGGACCTCCTCCCCGACCCGGAGAAGGCATGCTACCCTTTTCCGGCTCAAGACCATGGCCTCGGATTTGGAGGAACTGATCCTCATCCCGGCCGCATCACATTCAGCTGCAAACCGCTCCAGCGAAAGCTGTAGATCACGATCTGATGAAGCCAATAGGACCACATCATCTGCAAAAAACAGAGAAGCGATTCTAAGGCCACCAAAACGGATCCTCTCAACACCTTGGCTGCGCCTAGAAATTCTGTCCATAAAAGTTATGAACAGAATCGGTGACAAAGGGCAACCTTGGCGGAGTCCAACTCTCACCGGAAACGAGCCTGACTTACTGCCAGCGATGCGGACCAAGCTCTGACACCGGTCGTACAGGGACCTAACAGCCCATATCAAAGGGCCTGGTACCCCATACTCCCGGAGTACCCCCCACAGAACCCCCCGAGGGACGCGGTCGAATGCCTTTTCCAAGTCCACAAAGCACATGTAAACTGGTTGGGCAAACTCCCACGCACCCTCCAGGACCCTGCTGAGGGTGTAGAGCTGGTCTAGTGTTCCACGACCAGGACGAAAACCACACTGCTCCTCCTGAATCCGAGGTTCGACTATCCGACGGACCCTCCTCTCCAGAACCCCTGAATAGACCTTACCAGGGAGGCTTAAGAGTGTGATCCCCCTATAGTTGGAACACACCCTACGGTCCCCCTTTTTGAATAGGGGAACCACCACCCCAGTCTGCCAATCCAAGGGAACTGCCCCCGATGTCCACGCAATATTGCAGAGTCGCGTAAGCCAACACAACCCCACAACATCCAGAGCCCTAAGGAACTCAGGACGAATCTCATCCACCCCCGGAGCCTTGCCACCGCGGAGCTTTTTAACCACCTCGGCGACCTCAGCACCAGAGATTGGAGAGCCCGACCCAAAGTCCCCAGGCTCCGCTTCCTCAGTGGAAGACGTGCCAGTAGGATTGAGGAGGTCTTCGAAGTATTCCGCCCACCGACTCACAACATCCCGAGTTGAGGTCAACAGCACGCCATCCCCACCATAAATGGTGTTGGTCGTGTACCGCTTTCCCCCCCTGAGACGCCGGATGGTGGACCAGAATCGCCCCGAAGCCGTACGGAAGTCATTCTCCATGGCCTCAGAACAGAAACAATCAAATATAAAAATAAGTTAACAGAAACTTTCATATAAAAATAATGTTAACACTATTTATCTGAGGAGACTGCTTTGAGTTTAACTCCATCATGTTATAAAAGAGCTACAGTAGCTAGCCAGAGTTCTTTCAGGATGAAATAATTTGAACTTCTGTGTGAATTTAATGCTATGAACTTTTTCCTTTTTGTTAAATTTACTATGAATTTCTCACAGGGCTATTTTCAACCAGTATATAAATATCAAACTTATGAACTTCAATATGTTATGAGTTTTCTTTTCGCAGGGGTACACTTTTACAAGAGAGCTTTATGTTTGAAAACCTCATGGAAACAACATTTCCACATGTCCAGTGTGTGATGCTGCAGCCATGTTACT
>JBBPBX010041449.1:0-28860 GCA_038048925.1 Garcialebias charrua
TCCTGTTCGACTCTCACCATCCACTGGAGCACAAACTTTCTGTCATCAGAACTTTACAGCATCGGGCAGAACACATCCCCACAAGGACAGAAGGGAAGGAAAAGGAACAGAAACACATCAAAACATCTCTGCAAACATGTGGATATCCCAACTGGGCGTTTGTCAAGTCAGCAAGGAAATCTGTTAAACACAATAATGAACAGAAAAAGTCTAACAGACGGAAAAACATTGTCATTCCTTATGTTGCTGGAGTCTCAGAGAATTTCAGAAGGATTTTCAACAAACACAACATCCCAGTACACTTCAAACCCAGCCGGACTCTCAGACAGAGGCTGGTGCATCCGAAGGACAGAACCCCCACACACAAACAGAGTGGGGTGGTTTATGCAGTCCAGTGCAGCGAAGTCTGCTCAGACCGTTACATCGGAGAAACGAAACAACCTATCCACAAAAGAATGTCTCAACATAGGAGAGCAACCTCCTCTGGACAAAACTCAGCTGTTCACCTCCACCTCACGGACAAGGGACACTCCTTTGAGGACCAGAATGTTCAAATTTTGGACCGAGAACACAGATGGTTTGAGAGGGGGGTAAAGGAAGCTGTGTATGTTAAGAGAGAAAAACCTTCTCTTAACAGAGGAGGAGGTCTGAGATTTCAACTGTCTAAGACCTATAACTCAGTTTTGGATTTGATTCCGAAACGTTTTACACCGGATGGGAGCAGGGATGCCTTGTCTGTAAATTAGACTAACAAAGTTCTCTGAGTAGCCTCTGTTGTTGTTTGGGAGGTGTTGTTTGTCAATTTACATACAGTTTTGTGTCTTCTAACAGAGACCTCAAGGGAACCTCCTACTGTTAGGTGTGATCTTTCAATTTACATGTATGTGTTACAAACCCCCTTTTGTTAAGCTGGAATGTGTCGTTTTGTCAATTTAAATAGAATGGGCATGTTAGTTAATTTGTGGTGTTATTTCAGTTTCCAATTTCATATGTTGGTGCGTGACTTGTAAGCCTGTATAAAACTTCTCGTTCTCACAGCTTCCATTCAGAATTGAAAAAGACTTCTGGACAGAAGTCGAAACGTTTTCTGCAACAAATAAAGTCCAGTTGATCCTGTATTGAACGCCTTTTTTGATTTCATCATGTCCTGGACGACTGAGAATCTTCACCAGCATACAATGGGAACAATGTCAACAGGAGCTGTTAAGTCAGTGGCAGAAATTCTCTGAGTGGCACATAGAAGGTGTCGGCAGGAACCTCCTCAGAGTTACATTACATTATTCCAGTTCTGCTTCTTGTTTGCTCACTGCAGGAACTGTGGCCGTTCACAATCTTACCTGCTTTTATTAGACATTTGTTTAGCTTCTGCTTCAGAAGAGGTATCATTTGAGCTCAGTCATGACTAGATGGAAGGGGATAAATCTGGTTCAGTCCAAGTAAAGTAAAGTTTCAACCAGCACCCTCTATATTTATTGCCTGCTGACAGAAAACAAAAAGTGGCAGGTGACATTTATGTATTTGTGTGCCTGTTAGCATAATATTTCATGAACCACTGGACAGGTTCCCAAAAAACACTTAAAAATACTCATTTGTGCACAACTGATTAACTTTTGGAGTCAGTCCAATTCAAATTGGCCGCCACAGTTAATTAGTTTTAGCAAACCCCCAAATGACTTTGACTATTTGACAAAAAACGAGCTACAGTTTGGCGTCATAGCAGCTGAAAGAAACTCCAACAGATACTCTGACGATTGTTCATAATATTTATTTAAATTATCAATATTAAAGTACTTTGTACTTGTGACATTTTTTCTAATAAACATGAATGCATCTTTGAAAGATAACATTAGAAACGTACTATCAAATACAATTAAATGAATAACGAAAAATTCACACTGTTGAGATGAACGGTTGTTGAGATATTTGCATGTGCAGTAACAGGAAGTGATGACAAAGGGGAACGCCTGCATGTGATCAGAACATTGCTACAATGGCTAACAACACAAACAGTGGAGAAAAAGTCATGCTTTTTTACATAATTTTGAGTCACTGAAGAGGAGAAGAGCCAGAGTTCAAATAAACTTGTCTAACAAAGAATGGTTCTTTTTAAAGTTACACTTTGAGGTCACTTCCTGTTTCACTTTGGCTGCACCAAGTTCAAAGGAAAATAGGCCAGTCCTGTGACAAAATGGGTAAAATCATGTCTTTTTTGCAAAATATCTTAAATATTAAGATGTTTTCTTCGACTTGTTTTGATATGCTTTGGAGTCGACCTTGTTTGGCTGTTAGAAGAAAAAAAAAAAGAACTACTGAACAGATTCTAATGAAACTGTCAAAAAATGATCACATGTCTATAAATTAATTTTTACGTTCTACTTTCAAAAACATCATTTTCTGAATTTTAATGCAACAGTTTCCCTTGAATAATGAAAAGCAGATACATATAAAGTCAGAACATTTTTCTATCAATCAGAAGAATCGGATAAAGACAGATAATGTCTGAATTATATGTTAGGTTTCCATTTAATGTCAGTATAAATACCGGTGTTGAAATCGTTGCAACATTTACCGTAACTTGTTTACTTCACTGAATATCAGAATTTTCCTCCGAGTCAAAACAAACTAAATAAGACTGTTTCGTTTAGACTGTGAAATCTCTGAGACAAACCCCAATTTATGCAATATTCACTATAGCAGTTGTTTGGTGGTTTGTTTTCTCCCATTTTATTATGTTGGTAAAATGAGAGCAAGACATGGACATCCAATTTTCATGGGAAAACAGACTGTGTGGTGAAATGCTGTGAAGACTTTTGTCAGCCTGGTGTGTTAATTATGATTCTTCTTCTCTTTTGGCCATCTGCGTGTGACAGAACTGCTCTGATGCAAGAACTTTTGCAGAACAACGCCTTGTGTGTTTGCTGATCATCTTTGTTCCTCATGTCAGATGCCATTTATAACTTACAACTATTACAGTTTATTCTCTTCCAATCTCCTCTCCGGTTGGTTTGGTCATCACATTTACTCAGTTATGGAAAAATGTTGGATTTCATGCATGGTGTTGATTTTGTTTGGGTTGTAATGATATGCACTAATTAGAAATGTTTGAATAAATTCTGCTTATTAAATTCACCAACCACTGAAGTGTCAAGGTGACTTTATTGTAATTCGCATCACACGTGATACATGAGGTGGAACGAAATTGTATACTCAAGGTCACAGTTACACCCAAATATTGCAAAAAATAACAGTATACAAGGATCTAAGATATATGCAAAACAATAACAGTGTAATAATACATTGTATCAAACAGCAGCCTGAACATGAGTCTTTTGTGAGCAGACGGGTATATGAATATAGCAGTTTAAAGGCAACAAATCATTCAGCCTTTATTTAGACAGGTAAGCCACATTGAGCCTCGAAGACTCATTTACAAGTGAGATCTGCTTAAACAGACAAAATGTAATGAAACTGGACACATTAGGAATTGGAGGGGAAAATATTCACTTTTCTTCTTGCCTGAGGAAAAAAATATATATATTTAAAAAAAACTTGCACAAATAAGCGCTTAGTGGCATAGACATTTTGCAAGGGGGGGCACACCGAGAATGAAGATCAATGTCCATAGACGCTCTCGGGGGCAATGAGTTCTGATAAGGACGGAATAATCAGCCAGCTCCCTCCGATGAGATTTGTAAACATTCTCAAGGTATGTCGGGGAATGGCCAAGGTCAACGCTAATGAGAATCGGCTCACCTAAAGCCTTTTTCTGGATTTACGAGTCTAACGGCTTCAGGGTAGAAGCTGTTCCTCAGTCTAGTGGTTCTACACTTAATGGTAAATGGAGCTTATTTATATAGCACTTTCCAGCCCCTATGAGGGGCCCCAAAGCGCTTTACAATACCAACCATCCATCCACCCATTCATACACACATTCATACACTGGCAGTGGCAGACTGCCATGCAAGGCGCTTTCCAGTCCTACCGGGAGCAACTCGGGGTTAAGTGTCTTGCCCAGGGACACAACGACACATGGTGTGGAGAACCGGGATTCGAACCTCCAACCTTCCGATCAGGGGACGACTGCCATTACCACTATGCCACGGCCGCCCACATATAGGTCAATGCTCCTTGACCTCCTGCCTGAGGGGAGCGGGGCAAAACTGTGTGTTGGGTGAGTGGGGTCCTTCATGATACAGGTGGCCCTGCATCTGGAGGTGAAGATGTCTGTGATGGTGGGGAGGCTGACTCCAACAGACTTTTGTGAAGCCTTCACCACTCTCTGTAAAGCTTTTCTTTCTGCAGATGTGCAGCTTCCATGCCACATGTTGATGCTGGATCACATGATGCTCTGCACCTCACACCTGTAGAAGGAGGTGAGGACTGAGCTTCCCAGCCTGCCTCAGCTGCCTGAACAGCCATTGTAAAGAAAATGCAGTATATACTGGCTTTTTAACTTGGGTTTGATAAATTAAATCTCTACTTTACAAAAATCGGATTTGCTTCACTCTCATTTACCTCATAGCCTTTTTAAAAAGCCGTCTATACTTCATTTTAAAACTCATTGCTTCATTAGACCAGTCTAAATGAAAGAGCATTAAGTAAAAGGGTGATTTTAGGATACTTTGTGTGCATTACTGCCAAAGAAGCTATTTTTCCCCGAAGATGCATGTATAAGATTGCTTTTAAATGTGATGTTTGATAGCTAGCAGAGAATGAATGATGGTCTTTGTCCACTCAGGGATCTAAGACTCATTATTCCACTATTATCATTCTTGCCAGTGACTGTGGAGAACTTTTCCCTCTTGTCGTTTGCCTGTTTGAGAAATGTATAAGGGGCCTGGGGTGTCCATTATGAAGCCAAAATGACTGCAGCACTTCAGCCACAGTCTGCTAAAAGAAGCTGAGGGATATGAGGAAAGTCTGCAGCTTCCAAAAAGAGAAACAAGCTTTGTGAACCAGTCTTTTACCATTCATGAAGATTAAGATGTTAGTCCATAGAGTCGCTTTTCAGATGATAAAAAAAACAGAATCTGTCTCCAACATCAGATTTCAAACATTGATGTAACACTGTGAAATCACTTTGATACATTTGTACTCAGCACTGAAGTCACTGTCACTACAAGCTGTCAATCATTTTGACCTCAATTTAGTTATATGTCATATTACATTTGCTTCTACTTTGTAGATATTTTGTTTGCATTTGAACTTAATCTAGTCTTATTGTTGTCAAGTGGAGTTACTTATTCATTTAAGTTTAGCCAAAAGATTGAGTTTACTATTGAAGTAAGACTCGTCAGTGCAAATTATTGGACCACATTTATGTTCAGCTCTAGCCTGGTTAAAACCAGACCCTTGTCCTTCACTTTGCTTCAGACAAGGGTCTGGACTTTCTCCATTGACAACCAATTCTTGCTGGAGGCGTGGCCTCTGCTGATGGCTGCTCCCCCGTGGTCTGCTGAACTTGACTTCAGCTCCGCCTCCTGCTGATTTTCTCTTGCTGCCTTTGGATATTCTGTGTTTATATGTTAATAAAACGTCCTAATAAAATAAAATAAAACCATGGATCGCTGGTCCAACACACCAGAAGACCAGGAAATCTGATGGGACTCGGGCAGCAACGTAAAACCCGAGTTTAAATCTCTCGTGACAACCTGAGGCATTTCCTTGTTCATTTCACTCAGCGGAGGGAGAGGAGGATGAGGAGGAGGAGGAGGGAGCGATGATCACTTACTTTTGGCAAAAAAAAAGAAAAGAAAACTCCAGATAAGGGATTAAGAAGGGGAAATTAATAAATTTGTGTCACATATAAAACAGTCCTGCATCGCTTTGAATGAGAACATGCGAATGCTCGTTGGCTGCGCGCTCCCCCGTGGTCTTCTGAACTTGACTTCAGCTCCGCCTCCTGCTGATTTTCTCTCGCTGCCTTTGGATATTCTGTGTTTATATGTTAATAAAACGTCCTAATAAAATAAAATAAAACCATGGAGCGCTGGTCCAACACACCAGAAGACCAGGAAATCTGATGGGACTCGGGCAGCAACGTAAAACCTGACTTTAATTCTCTCGTGACAACCTCAGTCATTTCCTTGTTCATTTCACTCAGCGGAGGGTGAGGAGGAGAAGGAGGAGGGAGGAGGGAGCGATTACTTGACTTTGGAAGAAAAAAAAAAGAAAACTCCAGATAAGGGATTAAGAAGGGGAAATTAATAAATTTGTGTCACATATAAAACAGTCCTGCATCGCTTTGCATCGCTTTGAATGAGAACATGCGACTGCTCGCTGGCTGCGCTGGGACAGGTGGGGGCGTGGGTTAGGGGCCAAAAACTCCGCCCCTTCTGTTCTCTGATTGGTCCGGTCAAAAATCTACTGGAGAAATCGTTGTCTATGAGAGAAGTCCCAGACTGTGCAGTGAAGGGAAATGAGAATTGAGCGGAGCTGTGCAGGAAGGCGAGGGCCAGGCTAGTTAAGCTCATTAATCACAAGGATTTTGTTGATACAGGAGCCGTGAAGTATTTCGTTGTTCTCAGAAACAAACTGTTTTATGCTTACATGACCCTGTATTTGTAACTGAACTATATTTGCAAAGAAATTTGTTTTCACAACAGAAAGAATAGAAATATAGAAATCTAAATGTTTATTTCCATTCCATGTCACTAAACCTTCAGTATAATAATAAATAATAAATAAATTTCACATTCTTGTCATCTGTGTATGTTTCCCATACTTGACAGACGAAATTGGTCTCTGCATTTAACCCAACCACCACCAGGTGGTGCAGTGAGCAGCCGTTGTCAGCGCCCGGGGAGCTGGGAAAATAGGTGTGCACTCATAGACACCCCAAGGTGTGTAGTGGCCGGGGCTTGGCATAGCAGTCAAAATTCAGTCGTAGCTTATTTTAATAAACCTCTGAGGCAGATGCATTAGTTGCATATGACGGAGGATTAGGGCCATGCTATAAGGGGGGAAAAAAAAGACAATAAAGTCATAATATTACTAGAATAAATTTGTAGTATTATGGGAATAAAGCCGTAAAAGAATAAAGTTAAAATATTAATAAAATAAAGTTGTAGTATTACAAAATTAAAATCCTTTTTGAACATAAGACTGCAGATGTAACCACCTATAGCCTTGTAGTGGGCCACTTCCAAAAAGCTCCCCTTCCATAAAAGAAGCAATATCTTCCAAATCCGTGTGGTTCTTTCTTCTAAACAGACATAGTTGTTTCAATCATTTCAAAGTCCCGATATTAATAATAATCTGATGCTGATGTGCTAACACATATTTGCAAAACCAATACCAAACTTAACAAGATGTTCAACATTCATCATTTTACCACAGTTGTAAGACTGATTTTTCATATCTGAGTTCTGACTATATGACAACTTTATTCTATTAATATTACAACTTTATTCTTGTAATACTTCTACTTTATTCTTGTAATATTACAACTTTATTCTCTTAATACTATGACTTTATTTTCGTAATACAACTTTATTCTTGTAATATTACAACTTTATTCTCGTACGACTTTTTTCTCATAATATTACGACTTCATTCTCGGAATACTGACTTTATTGTGGTACGACTTTATTCTTGTAATTTTTTGAAATTTTTCTCGTAATGTTAGAAACACTGACATATTTTAAATCACCACCCATTCGTATAATAAAGTGCATTCATAGATTTGCTTGTTTTTGTTCATAATATTGTCCTTTGTAAAATGTATAAATCATTAGAACTGTATCAGATTTAAATTGATCTCCATAATGTTAAAAGTAGAAAATATGATAAATTAAAGCTGGAATCTGAATCAAACTTTAACCACATCAGACTGTGTATGCCTATGGTGAGTTGGCTACACCAAAGGAAATAAAATGGAACAAGAAACTCCCAGGATCAGACTGCTTTGTTTTTAGTGCATATTGTTTTACTGGTTTTATCATGGCCAAGTAACATATTGGGACATTGTATAAGGCCCAACAAAGATAAGTCAAGTCCTCTGGATGTTTTTTTTTCTGAAACATTTCGTCCTTCATACAAAGGACTTCATCAGTCTGAGGAGCCACAACAAACTCAGTCCCATAAGTGGCTTACTCACATAGTGGGCCAACCAATTTGATGGCGAAAAAACTGAAATTGTACAGGATTTTTTACTTGGATTATTGAGCATGAACATTGATACTTTGTATGCGGGTTAAAATATTAGACAGATTTGTATTAATATCAATTACATCCCATTCTATTGAACAGAGTGCTCATATTTAGTGTTGCAATGCTGAAAAACCATCCCTTGCACATGATGTGGTACATTAATGTCTGTTTTGCTCTTTTCCCCCCTTGCACATGAAAATGATGAATCTTCCACTTTGGAGAACAGTGTACTTCTTGCTTATTTCTAAACGTTCATACAAAAACCTTCATTTTTTATTTATTTATTTATTCTATTGTAAGCTTGACATTTCCCTTGTTATTGATGTGTTTTTTCTTGTTATACTTTGACCAAAAAAAGTTGATGTCCTTTTTCCTGACATCTTCTCTTGCCTGTCATCTTTTGTTCAGTATAGTCTTCATATTCTTCCTAGACTCATGATTCACTGAGATAATGCAGTTTTGCGCATGAGGTCAGCAGATGAAATAGTCATTTGTCACATTAAGCATCTGTCATCTTCACCATACATTTTCTCTCCCATCCCCCCCCCCCCACACTTTTTTTATTGCCACAATCACAACATCACTTCCAGTAATATAAACTCTTTTCCCCATTTTGACCTCTACATTGTAACCCTCTCATTTTATTTCTAAATGTAATCCCTTTTCCCCACAGCCACTCTATTTTCAATTACATCTTAGCATATTTACTTCATGGTTGAGAAACTGACATCATAATTATGTTTAGAGCTCATGCCTGATGAGTTGTCTTACCATGTTTTCTCTAAATGGTTAACACAAAATCATGTGGCTTTATTCAGTTAAATTTTACACACTTTAAAGCAGACCATAAAAAGGCAGCATCATGAAACAAAGTGCTTAATTGCTGCAATGCCCAATTCATTGGCCTGTTTTATGCAGGAAAAATAAAAGCCCTTCTGTATAAGAGATAGTGAGTAGAATTTTAAAGACAGTGTTGGCTATCCATGTCCTGTGCCATATGCAAAATTTGGACAATTCCAGCAGCATTATTATACCCTATTATACAGCTCGTAACAAAGATAGAGGTTAAAATTAGATGCAAATTGACTTTTCATTTAAAACTGTTCGCAGTTGGATACTTGCCCCTTATACTTTTCTGGTTAATAAATTTGAATGGGTTTTGCATGCTATGACAAATAACGAAATATAGAATTGTATTTGCATTATAGTTTGGGAACAAAAGGGAAAAAAGCATAGGTTAAGATTTTGGAAAACAGGAAAAGACTAAAAAGGGAACCAGTGACATCGATTCAGTTTTTTAACACGTTTGGCAAGATTATATCAGTTTTGGGTGTACATGAACCATTTATTTTAGTTTATATTTAGTTGTTATTAAATGTAAAGAGCAAGAACTGTGAGCCAGATCAGTACAACCTTTAATCTAGCAGCTGTCATTAAATATTCAACATCAGTTTGACAGAGCGGCTCTTCAAGCCAGCTTCAAATTTATCTAGAAGATGACATTTTAAATCCTACCAGACATGCTGACATGCTAAAAAAAAGATTAAAAAAAAAAAATGTGGGGACTGGATGAGCCCACCACAGACATTATAAATATGTGTCTGTGGTCTTAATCCCTGTCTGTTCACACATTTTCACTAGGAAAATTAAAATAAATGCTTTAAGAAACAGTATTTAGTTCAAATATGTGACTGGCCGTGGCAAAACCAGGAACAAGTCTCCCCTGGGTCATTTTGAGTTATTTACAGAATCTTAAAGTGTGGGTTCTAAGCTATCCGATGATGCCAAACACATGTCGCTCAAAAAAAAAAATGAAGAAGATACAGCCATTTCAATGTTGGCAATCTGCAAATAAGATTAGGGAGAAAACAGGCTTCAAAGTTTTGGAAGAATGTCCCCATTCCAGAAGCATTACCTGGGGGTGTTAACAATTGCTGTTCATTTACATTAATTTGCGTTAACCCAACCCCCAGAACTGACTGTCAACACAGACTCTGCCTAGGAAGGTGTGCAGAATTTCAGCTTTGCTGGCAAATAGGGGTATGAATCTCTCAGTGTCTGGAGAATTGATTTGATTCCGATTTTTGGTATCACGATTCGATTCAAAATCAATTTTTCGATTCAGAAACAATTTTTGATTCAAAAATGATTTTTCTATTAAAATGGTCATAAATTTAGTTTCAGCTTTGTAACTGACAAGCTGAAAAGAATAAACAACAATGTAAACAAATGGAGCATTTATTTAAAACAATAATTTTAAACTGAGAATATTAAACAACAATGTAAACCAATGGAACATTTATTTGAAACAATAATTTTAAACTGAGAATAACAACGTGTTGGTCATTTTTGTTGTAACACTAAAATATTCAGATTTTTTTTATCTCCTTCTCCCTTCATTTCATACTGTTTTCCCAAATATTCACTTTTTTTTAAAGTTTCATGATTCAAGAGGTTCTTGTATGAAAAATTTAATAATAAACAGCTGTCTCATCTTTGTTTATGGACAATTATTAGATGATGGCGCCCATTGAATCCCTCATGTGCACACGTTAGAGGTTGCATCTTCAGTGTTACCCCTTTGCATTCTGTGATTTGTTTCCCACCTGCTGAGGCTCTGATGTAATTCTTATCTTAGACACTGTCTGAAAAGTTTGTTTAACACCACAGTCAAACTTGACTGTTCTGCATTTTTATTTACCTCCCTCTTCTGCTTTTCTTCTTTCTCCTGTCCAGCATGTGAGCTAATGAACCAGGGGATTCTTGCCCTGGTTACATCCACTGGCTGTGCAGCCGCAAGTGCCCTGCAGTCCTTAACAGATGCTATGCACATCCCGCACCTCTTCATCCAAAGAAATGGGGATGGTGCACCGCGAACTGCTTGCCAGCTCAACCCCAGCCCAGACGGAGAGAGCTACACGTTGGCTGCCCGTCCCCCAGTTCGGCTCAACGATGTCTTGCTCACCCTCATCTCTGAGCTGCACTGGCAGAAATTCATCATCTTTTACGAAAGCGACTACGGTGAGTGGAAAAAAAAAACTGACTAGCTGATCGCTAAATGCGTCTGATAGACATTACATTTGTATGCAAGATAATCTTGGCACATCCATTTAGATGTAAATGCTCCAAAACCATCTCGGCTGTCACTGGAGATCAGGCCTCTGCTGAAGTGAAGTCATATGATTGCTGAGAATTCATATGCTCAGAAAACACTAAGTGGGAACTAAGATGAAAGAAAACACCACCACACAGACACACTTATTACACACACACACACACACAGGCTGTTAAAAATAAATCAAAGTTAAGTAAAAATTGTAAGGAAAAACAAGATCTTGTTGCTGCATCTACCATTGGGCTGTTCATGATGAGACGAGTCTGAGCTTAATTGGCTCATTTGAGGCACCCTCCTTCTATGAGGGTCCATCCCGACGGTACTAAATTTATTCTCAGATCCTCTCCACATCTGTTATTTCTCCTATGACGACGCTCGACAACAAACCTTTCTTGACCCACATTTGGCTAGAGGCACTCTGGATCAAGAAATTATTGGCAAAGTAAAACCGAGTAGGGAGTAAATATCACTGCGTTGCCATTCCTCAGACGAGTCTTTGCCTCTGCTGGCTAATCTTTTTACTACTTGGAGGAGTGTAATCTGGAAGAGAGTATAAATCTGATTTACTTTTTTCCCCCAACTTTGAAAACATCTAAGCTACATTTGATGCAGTGTGTAGTAAAACAGCATCTTACAATCCTTTGGTTTCTTCCTTCGTTTTGTTTATGGGATAGTTGGGAGAATTGAAGAGTTGTTAAATGTTTAAACCAGAGTTTGTACCTGCATGGCGAGTCTCTTCGTGTTGATGTATCCAAGATGCAGCTTTATAGTTACATACTTCTGTCCTTGGAATTGTTTATGACATTGGTGCTCTTTGTAGAAAGTGCATTCTCAGCGTTTGACTGTATTGATTAAAAACTCCACCATAGAAAGAGCATCTGTCTATCAACGGACCATTCTGACAAGCTCTCTGTTTCTAACTACTTTGCCCCCTATACGTCTCGAGGTCACAGTGTGTATGACTGTCAGTTCTGCAATAGATTTTCCCTTTCTTTCATTCTGTACCGAACAATCTTATTACCATTTTTTTCTGTCAGATAAGCGGTCTGCCACACCAGAAGACTGTGTATGTGTGTGTGTGTGTGTGTGTGTGTGTGTGTTTGTATCGGGGGGGACTACATGGGTGTCAAATGGTCTGATGGACTAATTAAATGTCTATTCTGCTAGTTAGCCATATGTCGGTTTTGCAATCCACAGATCAATATACCTGTCTGCATTCTCAGTCATTTTTATTCTGTTGGAAACCTTTCCAGTTCTTTGAATAATGTCAGGAGATCAGATAACAAGCACGCAGCATGCACTGCGCTGCAACTTAAATCAACAGTTTTATTAAAGGAAATGCTGAATACGATCCAGTTTGTTCATGTTCAATTATGATGCAAGTTTGTTAGTTTTAAACTGAAAAAAAAAAAAAAATCCCAATTTTTACATTGGCTTTAAGACAGCCTTTGGATTGTTTTTTTTTCTCTATTGAAAGGGTTGTTTTATTAAATAATGCATTACTATTTAAACTATCTAACATATGTCACTATAATAGACTGTTTAGAGATATTTGTTGATGGCAGGCAAGGGCGTAATCACCATCTCAGAAGTGAGGGGGACAAAAAAAATTTGCCCTGACACAGGCTCTTCTCTCTGTGCTATCTATAATACAGACAAAAATTATTTGGAGTGTGAATGAGAGTAATTCTGAAATATATGTAAAAAAAAAAAAAACCTGATCTGAAATCTGCATTGTTTCTCCCTGTAATAAATACATTTTTCTCAGCATGTTATAACCTGTCCTTACCTGGGAAGACCCTGCATCATCATCATCCCTGCTGCTGGCCTCTGGTTTGTCTCCTCCCTGACATTGCTCATTCTATAGTAGCAATAAAGATTAATTTTATTATGTGGAAAGCAAGTGAGTACAAATTTTGCACAGACATTAAACCTGGAAAAGGCTTATTCCTGGCATTAACTAACTAGCAAGAAATGTAAAAACAACCTTAATATTCTTGTTAACTAGCATAACAATATATTGGCATGTATGAACTAATCATCATTTAGATATCATCTGCAGTCAATGTGCTGCAGTCTGGTCTTTGCCCTGACACATGCTCTTCTCTCTGTGCTAATACATATGAAAAATATTTTTGGAGTGGGAATAAGAGTAATTCTGAAGTATCTGTAAATAAATCCTGATCTGAAACCTGCATCGTTTCTCCCTGTAATAAATCATTTTCTTAGCATGTTATAACCTGTCCTTACCTGGGAAGACCCTGCATCACCATCATCCCTGCTGCTGGCCTCTGGTTTGTCTCCTCCCTGACATTGTTCTTTCTATGGTGGCAATAAAGATTTTTATTATGTGGAAAGCAAGTGAGCACAAATTTTGCAAAGAAAATAAATAAGATTGTTTATTCTTGGCATTAACTAAGTAGCAAGAAATGTAAAACCATTATTATACCTGTCAACTATTGTAATTGCATGTATGAAGCAGTCATCATTTACCTAATACTATCTGCATGAGATTACTAGTGATTTAGCTACCATAATCTGTAAGAGTTTATTAGTCATAAATTAGCCAACATTATCTGTAGTATTTATAATTCATAATTTAGCTAACAGTGTCTGTAGTATATGTCATAATTTAACTAACATTACCTGTTAGTATTTACTAGTCATAATTTAGCTAACATTAGTCATAATTTAGCTAACATTATCTGTTGTATTTACTAGTCATAATTTAGCTAATATTATGATAGTATTTACTAGTCTCATACTCATTATCTGCATGAAACAGCATTGTTCACTTACAGGGCTTGTTTGGAAAAAATTGTGCAGAGTTTTTTGCTTTTTGCTGACTCTTTTTGCTGACTCTGGCTGGTTTGCTGAACATGGTTACGCTCTGCAGCTAATGCCCAACAGCACGTCGGTCTCCCCTTGTAAACAGGTGTGCCGTTCATGGTGCGTTTAAAGACAGTTCAGAAAAACGAGTTACCGCATCTTATTAGCAGATTAGACAGTTGTAATGGTTCAAAAAAGTGCGGGGGACAGAGGGCACAGATATGGAAAGTGCGGGGGACATGTCCCACGCGTACCCCGCGGCTGTTACGCCCATGGCAGGTGTGATATGTGCAGCTAATGAGGAAGGATTCAAGCATTCAAGGATTCAAGGTTCTTTATTGTCATTTGCATCACATGTGGTGCATGAGGTGGAACGAAACTGTGTACACAGGGTCCCAGTTACATCCAATAATAAAATGTAAAAGAAAAACAGTAATAAGATCTAAGATATGAACTAAGAAAAATGTTAACTTAAAAATACATTAAGAACTAATAGCATAAAACAATACACCAAACAGCAACACGAACGTGACTCTGTGTGAGCAGATGAGTACAAATGAACACAGCAACATGAAATAGATCAGCAGCAACATGAACTGATTTTTCACATAGATTATTCTGGTTAGATATTCATGAATCTAACAACCTCAGGGTAGAAGCTGTTCCCTCAGTCTAGTGGTTTCACACTTAATGCTCCTTAATCTCCTTCCTGAGGGGAGTGGGTCAAAAAGTGTGTGTGCTGGGTGAGTGGGGTCCTTCATAATCTTTTACTTCCGGCTCTCGACAAGGCAAGTCGCATATCTTTTTGCTCCTTCCTTCCCTAAGTTTTTCCTCCTCCCTGCTTGCTTTTTGTCTCGTCTGACACTTCAGCGCTCACTCGAACCAATTTGCGATGGAATTAGTAAATTGGGCTGTTTCTTCAATAGATAAGATTTTTTCCACGAAGCGGACCGTGCCAGGAGAAGCTGTCTGCCCCTCTGACACACACGCGGCTGGATACATGATGGATTCGTGGGGACAGTGGCAGCCTATGTGTCTAACCGTCTTGACTGTCGAAGACGTGGAAGATTTGTGGATTATTGGACTATTAGTAGCAGCTGCTCTGTTTTTTGGCATCGGCGGAGCTGTCTGCTACCTGAAGCTGAGGAGAGCTTCGGCGGCTATCAGCGCGCTGGCGAAACTCCCTGATCAGCATGATTCTCTGATCCGGGCCGTGAGCAACTCATCCCAGCTGTTGTATGAGCTCAATCGCACGTTGGGTGCGTCGGTGGACTACCGCGGACCTGCGGGGCGCTTTGGAACTCGTTTACAGCCGCCCGGGCCCCAACAGGGCATGGATGGGGGTTCATAGACCGGAACCTCATATGATTTGGAATTTTGGCCCTGAAACAGCGTCTGGACTTGGAAGGCTGCAGTGAGAAAGTACACTGTGGTCTGGATTGGAATAAACAAAAAGACTATCTAATCTGGTTTCTGCACACGTCCTTGAAAAGAGGCCTGTTTGGAAATTATTCTCCTGGAGCGGAGAGCTGAAGTGCCCTGCTGACCTTCCCCCCATCTCTCCCCCAGAGATCTCTGTGCGTGCCTCGGATAACGCCCAGCTGAATAAAGCCTAGGATATAGTTGACGCGTCGCATAGGGCGCGCGGCCAAAGTGACGCAATTGCGAAGTCCCCGCCCCCGCGCTTTGGCCAGCGCGTTGGTTTCGCGCGTGGTCGTGCACCTCCCAGATTTTGAAGCTCCGCAAGCCTAGCGCGCGCGCCGAATTGATTGACAGGTCGGGTGTGGACCTCACCGACAGCCTTCACGCCAGATTCTGCAGCTGTCTGCGCCGCTGTGGTCGTGGAAACGGCGTCGCGACGCATGGAGGAATGTTTTGTGACACAAAATGTATTAAATTCTCCTTCATTCCTGATCTGGAGTCGGACTTTTCTTTTGTTTTTTCGCCAAAAGTCACGTGATCGCTTTCTCCTCCGCTGACTCCATGCATTAAAACCGCAAATAAAGACAACAGTTCAGCACGCGAGCGGAAAGCTATTTGTTTTTGTTGTGTGATTTCAAACAGTTCTTCTTCTACGGTAGATTTCTTCTTCTACACCCTTTCTTGCAACATATGCACAGGTTTTAGAGGGTACTGCCACCTGCTGGTCAGTAAAAGAACAGCACTTTGCCAAGCGCTGCCGTGCCACACTATAAACGCATGCACAGTGCGCGCGCAGCACGTGCGCTCCAGCTTGCGGACCAAAGCGCGACTATATCCGAGCCTTAACTGCTGAACTGTGTTCTCTGAAGTTACTCACAGATTCCATATCTCCTTGCATGTCGTCAAAACTGCAACAATGTCTCGTGTGATTATGCTTATGCTGATAGAGTTTTTGGGACTTTATCATGGAGTGTCCTCAGGCAATCTTTGATAAATTCTTTTTTTGAATATCACAAATGATACCTACTGTGTTTTTCCTTTTTCCATATCTGTTTTGCTCTTCATCCAGGATGGATGAGAGATGGCCGTGCTGACGAACATGCATGTGTTTTGAATTGCAGCAGCTTAACATTCTCATTCTCTGACCTCTGGATGACTGTGTTTACATTATCACGTTGTGTTGGTTTACTGGTGCAATGTTAATAAAAGATCTCTTATCTCTTATCTTATCTCTTATAATGCAGGTAAATAAGTAAATAAGGATCTAAGATATAAACTAAGATATACGCTAAACAAATGCCCAATGATTCGCTAAAAGATCTAAGATATATGCCAGTCACTAATAGTGTAAAACAATTCAACAAACAACAGCAGCACAATTCTCATAGGTTTTGTTCGGCTATAATTTACATGCTTAATACGAGCAGAGTCGGGCTCTGAGCCGACCCCAAAACTAACGTAAACTGGGATTTATTCAAAAATGGAACAAAAACACAGAAACAAGGCACCAAAAGTGAAAAAGAAATTAATCTACAGCAGCATGGTCCTATGGGCAGAGTGGTTCTGATGACAGTGAGGTTATCTTAGCAACATGGTCTAGTTAGCAGCATGATACTGTTAGCAATGAGGCTTTTCTTAACAACATGGTCCCGTTGACACCATGGTACTTTTAACGATGTGATTCGGTTAGCGGTGTGGTCTTGTTAGTGGCGTTAGCAGGTCCTGTCAACAGCATGATGATAATAAGGATCACAGCAGCTGCCTCCCAGACTGCCCTCCAGATCTGGGTTTGGCAGACTAAAGCCCCCAGTATAGCTCTGCGTACGTACGCGTGTCCATACGAGCGTACTGTACGCAGAGAGTTCAGCCCTATACCCCAGCGTACGTTCTCGTGTACATTCTCACGTTTTCGCACCAAATTATTGACGTCATTTGAGCAGCTGCAGCGCAGCTCCAGACAAGGAGCGTTTACCTATGGGACAAATTGAGGTCGCTGATTGGTCATTTGTTGCCACGCCTACTGAATTGATTGACAGGTCGGGGGGAAAAATGCGAGACCTGGCAGCTACAACCGCAGTGGTGTTCTGTGTTTATATGTTAATAAAAAGTTATAAAAAATAAAAACAGCTGTCTAAAGGCAAAGGTATGTGCTGGTCCTGCAGCCCACACATCAGACCAGCACACCAGGAAATCTCCAGACACTCCCGCAGCCACGCTGGACCCGAGTATAATTCGCTTGTGACAAATTTGTTCATTTCTCATCATTTCAGTCATGGAGTCAATGGAAGAGGAAACGATCACTTGCATTTTGGCAAAAAACAAACAAAAAGGCCAGATCAGGGATGTAGAAGGGGAATTTAATACATTGGAGTTGCATACAAAACAGTCCGGCGCCGGGCAGTTTATTGTGCGACACCGCATTTGCGTACGCGGTCGTAAAATTTGAGCTTTGCGCGTACATGCCCTGCGGAGGTACACTTGTACCTCTGTGTAGTACAGTACGTGTGTACCTCTGCGTACGGTCGTACGCAGAGCTATACGGTACATACTAGGGGCTTAAGAGCATCCCAAGTTTCCCCGCAGAACCAGGCGGGTCCACAGAGTTTGGTCCATGCAGGCAGACGGAGGATCTTGTTAGCAGCGTTAGCAGGTCTAGTTAGCAGGTCCCGTCAGCAGCTTGATGATAATAAGGACCGCAGTTCTGCCCTCCAGAACCAGGTCTGGCAGACAGAGAACATCTAAGGTTTTCCCACGGAATCGAATGGGTCCATGCAGGCAGATGGAAGATCATGGAGACAGCCGCACTGACAGAACTGAGCCTGAGGCTGGAAGGACTGAACCACGATGGCACAATGGCAAGGCAGCAATACAGAAAACTTCATAAGTGTGTTGTGGTTATATATATATANGCATGTGGCCATGGTGACCATCTTTAACTGGAATGACTTCAAAAATAATCTGTTGTAGATGTACATCCAATGATTACTCTCTGAAAGTTTCACCAAAATATGTGCAGTAGTTCATGAAATAATTAGCTAACACACAGTTGACGTCAATAGTTGAAGACACACAAATGCTGCCCGCCCCCAAACACACACATACAAATTAACACCCATTTGCATTTGGCAGCAAGCAATAAAAATTAATTGGTCTTAACCTTGAAGCAGCCGACTTATGTCACACTGCATTCATCTTTTATGGGTCCCTTTATTAGTGTGGTAAGCAGTTCTTGAAGAGGTAACATTAAAGCTGGGGTATGTAAGATTGTAATGTAGTCTGTAACTTTTCAAACAATATATTTTTAACATATTTCTTCACTCTGTCACTATCTACTGACAAACTGATGTTAGACAAAGTAATCTCTGAAAAAAACTATAGTCCCCTTGCTTCTCTATCAGCATTTATAAAAACACTAAAAACACAGAGTGACCAGGACAATGACAGCCAATAAAAACAGAGTTTGTAACCAGCCAATTAAAAACAGAGCTTGAATTTGAATCAGCCAATAAAAACAGAGCTTGAATTTGAATCTCAGCAGAGCCTCCCCCTCAGAGCCATATATGGCTCTGAGGGGGAGGGATCAGAATGCTTTGCCTGTTGAAAATTTTTCTAAGTTCTGAACTCTACAGAAAGTTACACATAGCACCTTTAAGACCAAAAATAAATAATTTAGTGTCTATATTCTACATTTCTCTGGGAGATAAACAGGCAGAAAATATGTTGAGTCAGCCTTAAAAAAATATTGAAAGAAAAGTAATTCCAAAACACTCCAACAACTCAATTCCAACAAATTTAGTTGTGTGTTGATTTTTTTTTTTTTTGGTTCAATATCTGAGCTTTGTGAAAGGAAAGCCCACAGCACAACAAAGTCTGGTTTCTGCTAGAGTTTATCACAAGTTTGTCTTTTTTGTAAGAACTTTAAGCCCTTAAGGCTACTGTGTTGTGTTTTTTTCCCCTTCTTATTTATTTATTTTTTATAAAAACACATATTAGACCTCCATCCAGCATGGAGACCACAACCTAAATAAACTAAAGTGAAATAAAAGACGCAGACCTGTCTGTAAAAGGATAGTGCAAAAAGGACTATAAAGAAAGACGAAAAGGAAAGAACAGAAAGCTGTGGAGAGAAAGTGTTGGTCATCAATAGGTTGTAGGACCGTCACATTTTATCTCCTGTTAGTCTGAAAGCATGAAAGGCAGAACCACAAAAGAATGTGTTGCATTAATATGATGTCATCATACAGAAGAAGTAAAAGAGCAGCGTAAAAAGAAGTTGATCTGTTGCTTTGAATGCATTGTAGAACATATTTGCAATAGAAAAGTAAAAGAATCACTGAAAATATAGGAGCAAATGGAAGCTGAAGAGTTAATCTTTTAGAAATTGCTAGCATAATGTGGGTTTTTAGGGGGTAGCGGGTGCATCAACTGATACATTGTCTGAAACTGATGAAACTGGAACGAGCTGGCTCCCCTGACACGCTCCATTAAACCAAGTTATATTTTGCCCCTGAGGTCAGAGAAAACAGTTTAAACTTCAATATATTACCTTGTATGCTCCTAATTTGGAGTCTAGTTTTATTCCACACCATTCAAAAGTAAACGTAGCAGGTAGATACATATGGTATTTAGATTTGGGAAATGTATTTGTGCACAAACCAACAAATCAAAATAGAGATTTTATATAAAATAGCTGTGCTGGGTCAGATCAGCTTAGGGCTTCTTATAAACTAAAGGACAAGTAGTAAGTTGGCATGAAAGAAGCCTAAATGACAATTAATATACATTTAATTAATGATGAAACAATGCTCACCTTGTATAGGATGATGTGCTGAGTAAAGCAGCTGTACTTTTGATGTCATGCATGTTATTTAGGAGTTGTTGTGTTTTTTTTTTTTTAGTTCTGGCAGTCTATCTGGTTTGGTCTAACTCAAATATGAAGGATAGAAAATAAAAGTGACAAAATGATTTTTGAATTTTAGTGAAAATCTCTTGTAGACATTTGTATATTAGCTGGAGATATACAGTACAAGCTGAACGCTCTAATTCTTCAGCTGTAGATAAGCAAGGCGGCTTGTCATCAGTGAACCAGATGAAATATGAGGTCAAATAAGACATTTCCCAGCAGTAAACATCATTGTATGGTAAAAAATAGATTTTATGTGTAATCTAACAGTTGAATGGCACTTCTTTACACATTTTAGGCATATTCTTGCAATGCAAAACAAAATAGATGATTACATTAAAAGAGGATTGTGTTTTTTTATTTTATCAAACATTTTTCTCTTTGTACATTTTTAAACCAATTATGAACTATACAGAGAATAAATACGTAGTGACAGATAAATAAAAAGTGTGTTATAAATAAAATGTATTATTATAACTCTGATATAGGTCACTGTGATACTGCGTCGAGGCAAACATGTCAGACGATGGTTCTGATTTGCTGCCACGTTCCTTAATTAAATGATTGTAGTGTTATAGTGGAAGATGACCACAAATATATGTATCGAATAAAAAAGGACAATTGTTCAAACTGGGGATTGTTCCAATAAATAAATGTTTTAGATGTAAAGTACTTCATGTGTCTGAGGTCAGCTTAGATCATTTACAGCAGAGCTTTTACATCTGCCAGTGGCAGGTTAGGGATGGACAGAGGCTGTTGACAAGATGCATACACTTGGTTGTGATATTTACTGACAAACATCAAAGTATAGTTCTACAAAAGTATTGGAAAAAGTCACAGTTATGTCACTTATTGACCTCTGGATTGGTCTTATCTCTGGGATTTGTTTATTAAACATTTCTTTAAAATCTGGTGCATTTTGAAAAAGGCATCTGTTGGAAATGCAAGTGCAGCATGTAGTTGTGATTGGCAATATTTCAGTCAAAGATGCTTCCTATACTGTATAGTGTGTGTGTGTGTGTGTGTGTGTGTGTGTGTGTGTGTGTGTGTGTGTGTGTCTTTATTGCATTGAGGGGACCACCATATGACAGCACAGTCACGGTGTGGGGACCAAAATCTTTGTGGGGACCAAAATGCCGGTCCCCACAAGGATTTCATTAATTTCAATGAAAACAAGGTCTAATGAATGTCCTGTTCAATTTTTAGAGTGGTCCCCAAAATTGACATAAACATGTTTAGTGTGCTTAAGTGTGTGTTTGGAAATTTACTCAGTATCGCCTCCCTGTTGGTAGGACCCGGTATTGCAGGAACACACACTCTGACACACACCCTCATACACACACTCTTTGTATAGTGATCTTGTGGGGACATTCCAGTTATTGGCGACAGTAAACAAATGTTTTTTATGTATGAGCATACTGTATTTGGCTTATATATCTAATAATAATAATAATAATAATAAACTTTATTTGTATAGCACCTTCCTACAATGCCTTGCATTGACCAAGGTGCTTGACAGGATAAAAAGATGAATAAACTGGAATAATAAATCAGTGAAAATAGAATAGGAAACAACAGCAGTAAAAGAAGGCAATGGAAATAAAAAATGCTACATACTAAAATAACACTAAAATAACACAAGTAATAAAAGTTACTGGTACACACTGAAAGCTTTTTTGAACAAGTGGAAATAAAAAGGCAATGGAAATAAAAAAAATGCTACATATTAAAATACCAAAAGTAATAAAAGTTACACACTGAAAGCTTTTTTGAACAAGTGGGTCTTCAGTCTGGTTTTGAACAGAGTCAGATCAGAGGTGGCACGCAGCTCAAGGGGGAGACTGTTCCAGCCTTTAGGGCCGGCAACAGAAAATGACCGGTCTCCCCATTGTTTGTACCTTGAGCGAGGCACCTCCAGCAGGTGTTGACTGGCAGATCGTAAGTCTCTGCCGGGCTGATGGGCTTTCAAAAGTTCTGAGATGTAGAGAGGTGCAAGTCCATTCAGAGCTTTGAAAACAAACAGGAGCAGCTTGAACTGTATCCTGAACTGAACCGGGAGCCAGTGTAGAGAGGACAGGACAGGAGTGATGTGTTCATATTTTCGTGTGTTGGTCAAAAAGCGCGCGGCAGAGTTCTGTACAAGCTGTAAACGGGAGATGGAGGATTGATTAATACCAACATACAAAGCATTACAATAGTCAAGTCTGGAGGTCACAAAGGCATGGATGGCCTTCTCCAGATCACCACGGCTGAGAAATGACTTGACTTTGGAGAGCAGTCGGAGCTGAAAGAAGCTGGTCTTGACAACAGAACTGATCTGTTTATCAAACTTTAAGTTGGAGTCAAGCTGCACTCCAAGATTTCTGACCACCGGGTTGAAATGGGGGAGGGGAAAACCAACACTGGGACTGGGAAGGATGTTGTTGGTGTCACCAGGAGCACTAAATAAAATGCATTCAGTTTTATCTGTGTTTAGGTGGAGGAAGTTTTGAGAGAGCCAGTGCTTAATGTCATTTAAGCAGTTGACAAGAGTGTTTGAACTGGGTGAGGGGTTGGGAGTGACTGGCAGATAGATTTGTAAATCGTCTGCATACATGTGAAAAGACAGGTTATGACGTGCAATGATTGATCCTAATGGCAGCATGTAAAGAGAGAAAAGGACTGGCCCTAGAATAGATCCCTGTGGTACGCCAGAGGTCAGAGGGGTTGATGAAGAGGATATATCTGTAATAGAGGCTTCTTTCACGTTTTAGGTCAAGGGTGAAATTGTTTTTGGTAAGGGTCCAGAGGAGGTGGGGAGCACTCATTGGTGGGTGAAATGGATAGCAATTCAACAGAGCTAAATAACAAATAAAAATCTGAAGCTCCTATGTTGAATAGTTTTTGAGTTATAACTATTTTTGTATGTCTAGACCCCACTTTTTAGATAGAGCTCCCTTGTCAAATATGGGGTCTAACGTTTAACTGTTTGCTGATGCAGTGTTAGTCAGACACATCTACATTCCTATCAAATTTCAGACTGATCGGTGCAACAGTTTATGTCCTATGGTTAACAACAAAAATGAATGAATGAATGAATGAATGAATGAATGATTGACCTCTGTCAGTGTGCCCCAGGGCAGCTGTGGCTACTATGTAGTTTACCATCATCAGTATGTGAATGTGAGTGTGAATGGGTGAATGTCTGTAAGTGTAAAGCGCCTTGGGGTCCGGAGGGACTTGATAAGGCGCTCTATAAGTTCAGTCCATTTACCATTTACCATGAATAAATGAATGAATGGACGGATGTACAAATAAACAAACAAATGAACAAATGAATCAATAGTAGCAGGAGGGACTTGATAAGGCGCTCTATAAGTTCAGTCCATTTACCATTTACCATGAATAAATGAATGAATGGACGGATGTACAAATAAACAAACAAATGAACAAATGAATCAATAGTAGCAGGGGTCATAATAATATATAATAAAAAGTAATCCAAAAATTCCATTTAGGTGACTTCTGAGTTTTGCATTAGGCTTTGCATTTGTGGGGATCATTTATGTTATCGCTATCTAGTAGGGATGGGCGATATGGACTAAAAAAATTATCACAATAATTGCTAGGTTTTATCATGATAACAATAAGTGACGATAAAAAATACATACTAATCTTTTGTTTGTTTTGTTTTATAAATCTATCACTACATTCTGTCTTGAGAGCCCTAAAATAACACTAGAAGCCACTAAACTACAGTAAGTTCAAGTAGTACACCACCTGTGTTGCAAAGCTGACAGTGATACCCATCAAACAAGTCTGAAATATGCGAACAAACAACATTTATTCAAGCAAAAATAAATAACAGTAGAAAAACTGTAACTACAACCTGATAAAATTATTTTTTATCATTTAAAACGGAAATACTTTTTGTGTAAGAATGCAGAAATAAGGCTGGCAGAAAAATCTGCCTATGCTCACACCTTCAAAACTAACTTAGCTTGCAAAAATAAAGTAGAACAACTGTAAGATACAACCTGATTATAAAAACACCAAAAACAAACATGTAAAACTGAAATACTTTTTGTGCAAGAATGCAGAAATAAGGCTGACAGGAAAATCTGCCCATGCTCACACCTTCAAAACTAACTTAACTTGTAAAAATAAAGTAGAACAACTGTAAATACAACCAGATAAAAAAAAAAGACCAAAAACAAACATGTGTAAGGGTCACCTCGAGTGAATTAATCAAGGAAATCATTTTGGACCTCAGACCTCTGATGGGCCTTTAAAGGGACAAAAACTTTGTTCCACTCAGAACTGAAATTAGGCCACCTCAGGTCACCTTAACCTTTCAAAGAGACATTCTCTTTTTCTTTATCAGATAATAAACAGAAGAATCTTCTTTTTATTTGATTTATTGTTCTCTTAACTGAGAGTTGTTACACATTTTGATAATCAGAATGTTTATCAAAGTTACAGGAGGAGGGAGGACAGATCTATTTTCTCCTTCAATATGATTTTAGCCATGTATGGATTTTCTGTGTAAAAATCTCATTTAACTAAACTAATCTTTATAGTTTAAAGATGATAAAACATCATTGTTTTACTTGTCTGAATCATATTTGCAAATGTTTTGAATTTGAAGCAATTCATTTTTTCAGTTATGTTTTAAACAAGTTCTCATCAGATAATAATTGAATGGGTCATGAAATGTTCTTGTTTCTGAACCACACAGAAGCAGTAATCTTGTTTAGTTTCAGAGGGGACGGCAAGTCTATGAAATAACACTTTCCTTGATATCTCTTCCTTTTCTAATCTTATCTTTCAAGGCAGAATTAGGAACACTAAGCTCTTGTAGTACTAACAGTTTTGCCGCACTCAGGAGAGTAGTGACAGACCTCCCTTCAGTACACAGCTGGTTCTCTCCGGGAACCAAAAGCTGAAACTGTCAGTTTTCAATCCCTTATCGCCAACGGGAAAATCGTAGAGTCAGAATGACCAACGCCTGGTTGGTCCAACTCAAAAACCTTTCTGTCGAAGGTTTTATTCTGAAACTGGGTCCAGCTGACTCTCGCCTTCTCACTACGGCTGACGCGGACAAACGCTGATCCAAACTACATGCCTCCAGGGTCCTCTGTGTGATGGCCTCGAGCAGGACTTTCTGTCAGAGACCCTTAATTCCTGGACAGCTGACCGACAGTCATCTTTCAAGGTAAAACTGGCTGTGTTACTGATCGTTATCTGGCTGACACCGAGTGGAGAACGCAGTGTTTTTCTGGTTAAACCTAGCCTGGTTAAAACCAGACCCTTGTCCTTCACTTCGCTTCGGACTAGGGTCTGGACTTTCTGTTATAGAGAAACAATTCTTGCTGGAGGCGTGGCCTCTGCTGATGGCTGCTCCCCCGTGGTTTGCTGAACTTGACTTCAGCTCCGCCTCCTACTGAATTTTCTCTCGCTGCCGTTGCATATGCTATGTTTATATGTTAATAAAAAAATAATAAAACCATGGATCGCTGGTCCAACACACCAGAAGACTAGAAAATCTGATGGGACTCGGGCAGCAACGAACACGAGTTTAATTAATAATAATAATAATAATGAATTCAATTTATAACGTACTTTTCATTAATGAAAATCTCAAAGTGCTACAAGGAGCAACAGAATTAAATGTCAATAAAACAAATAATAAAACAATTAAAATCAATAACAATATCAGCTAAGATCAAAAGTAGAATCATGAGGAGGTAGAGTATGCTTGGTCGAAAAGAAAGGTCTTCAAGCCGCTCTTAAAGTCAACCACAGACTGTGGGGCTCTTAGACAGTCAGGAAGAGAGTTCCACAGGCGGGGGGCAGCCACACTGAAAGCCCGGTCTCCCATGGTCCTTAATTTGGTTCTCGGAATGTGAAGGAGATTGCTGTTCTGTGACCGCAGCGAGCGGGTGGATGAGTATGGAATAAGAATATCCTTCAGATAATCTGGTGAAGTTCCGTGTAAGCATTGATGTGTAATGAGAGCAGTTTTGTACTGAATTCTGTAGGCGACAGGAAGCCAATGAAGGTTATGGAGAATGGGCGTAATATGTTCAAATTTACGAACTCTCAACAAGATCCTTGCTGCACTGTTTTGAATATATTGAAGTTTCTGAAGGTTTTTGCCAGGGATTCCAATAAACAGGGAGTTGCAGTAGTCGAGCCTGGAGGAGACAAAAGCATGGACGAGCTTCTCAGCATCGGAAAAAGTTAGGGATGGGCGAAGTCTGGAGATGTTTCGAAGATGGAAGAAGCAAGTTTTAAACAGATGCTTAATGTGATTTTCAAATGTAAGATTGGAGTCCATTTTTATTCCAAGATTAGTAACAGAGGTGGAGAGGGGGATGTCTTGTCCAGAAAAGGAAAGTGTTGTTATAGGAGATGTTTGTACCTGGTGAGGGGTGCCAATCAGTATGGCCTCAGTCTTGGAGCAGTTTAATTGAAGAAAGTTCTGATTCATCCATGCCCTAATTGCCTCCAGGCAGGCAGAGAGGGCAGTGAGTGAAGATGGAGATGACAAGGTGGAAGATGAGGATGCTCCAGTCCTGATGTAAAGCTGTGTATCGTCGGCATAACAGTGAAAAGAAATGTTGAACTGATTAATAATTTGACCTAAAGGCAGCATGTAAAGGGAAAACAGCAGGGGCCCCAGAACCGACCCCTGAGGGACACCACAGGAGACACAAACTGTCTGGGACGTGGCGTTGCCAAGACTAACACATTCCAGCCTATTGGAGAGGAAAGATTTGAACCAGTCCAGGACTGTGTCGCAGAGACCGACCTCCACATGAAGACGGTGGAGGAGGATATTATGGTCCACAGTGTCGAAAGCTGCAGTGAGGTCAAGGAGGACAAGGATGGAGGGAGAGCCAGTGTCAGCAGCCAAGAGGACATCATTGGTAACCCTCAGCAATGCAGTCTCTGTACTGTGAGCTGCCCTAAATCCAGACTAATTCTCTCGTGACAACCTGAACCATCAGCGGAGGGAGAGGAGGAGGAGGGAGCGAGCGATAACTTGACTTTTGGCAAAAAACAAACAAAAGAAAACTCCAGATAAGGGATTAAGAAAGGTAGATTAATACATTTGTGTCACATATAAAACAGTCCTGCATCTTTTTGCATCGCTTTGAATGAGAACATGCGAATGCTCGTTGGCTGCGCGCTCCCCGTGGTCTTCTGAACTTGACTTCAGCTCCGCCTCCTGCTGAATTTTCTCTCGCTGCCTTTGGATATTCTGTGTTTATATGTTAATAAAACGTTCTAATAAAATAAAATGAAACCATGGATCGCTGGTCTAACACGCCAGAAGACCAGGAAATCTGATGGGACTCTTTAATTCTCTCGTGACAACCTCAGTCATTTCCTTGTTCATTTCACTCAGCAGAGGGAGAGGAGGAGGAGGAGGGAGCGAAAACTTGACTTTTGGCAAAAAAACAAAAGAAAACTCCAGATCAGGGATTAAGAAGGGGAAATTAATACATTTTGAGGCTAGACTGTATAAATAAAGGTTGAATGAAAAATATAAAACAGTCCTGCATCGCTTTGCATCGCTTTTAATGAGAACATGCGGCTGCTCGCTGGCTACGGGCTGGGACAGGTGGGGGCGTGGGTTAGGGGAAATTAATACATTTTGAGGCTAGACTGTATAAATAAAGGTTGAATGAAAAATATAAAACAGTCCTGCATCGCTTTGCATCGCTTTTAATGAGAACATGCGGCTGCTCGCTGGCTACGGGCTGGGACAGGTGGGGGCGTGGGTTAGGGGACAAAAACCGCCCCTTCTTTTCTCTGATTGGTCAGGTCCAAAATCTACCGGAGAAATCGTTGTCTATGGGAGAAGTCCCAGACTGTGCAGTGAAGGGAAATGAGAATTGAGCGGAGCTGTGCAGGAAGGCGAGGGCCAGGCTAGGTTAAACCCACAATTTTTAAGTAAAGGCAGGAATTAACATCTCACTTCCTCCTTTTCTTAAAAGCCTATCTTGCTAACCCTTTAAGTTATTCGCCTCAAATGTCTGGTATTAAACATCTAAACTTGACGTGTGTGTTCTATTTAAGTGCATAAAATTGACAATTAAGAAGCTTGAAATGCTTATTGTTTGTTCTAAACTTTTATAGGAAATTAATTGCTCACAACCAAGTTGGACTGTAGTGATTTATCTGATTTGTAAAATAAACGATCGTATTTATTTTGGATCAAATCAAATTCACTGACTCACGTAACTTATTGTGTTTTCATTCTCTTTGCACTGGCAAAATATTTAACAAGAAACAAAGAGATCCTTGCTAAAATAAATTCCTTATAACCTTGTTATAAGAGTGAAAGGCTGATCCCTTACACACGTAAAACTGAAATACTTTTTTGTACAAGAATGCAAAAATGAGGCTGTCAGGAACATTGAATATGCTTTACACTTTGAGATTTGTGGTC